>JAODAL010068699.1:0-16699 GCA_025379985.1 Phyllomedusa bahiana
CTTTAATGGGTCATCCGC
This sequence comes from Phyllomedusa bahiana, assembly GCA_025379985.1. Taxonomy (NCBI): domain Eukaryota; kingdom Metazoa; phylum Chordata; class Amphibia; order Anura; family Hylidae; genus Phyllomedusa; species Phyllomedusa bahiana. The sequence goes on from JAODAL010068699.1 coordinate 19, forward strand.
GATAATCTTTTTACGACATGGGATATTTTATTGATAATTGCCGATATCACTATTTTTCCCGAGACTATAGTCAAACGAATCGTCATCACTAATGCTGTATAGTCCTGTCTCTATTTGGTTGTGCATAGGCTAATATGCTAATTATCAGCACTACACAGTTCATTACCATGCACATAAATTGCTAAAAAAAAGATAACTATATCAAAGAGGAATAATTGGTCTATTTTACACTCAGGGCTGCCAACAGAAATTTAAGGGCCCCATATAGCTGAAGAACCTGGGCCCCCCACCCCCAGCATCCCAAAACACCCCCCCCCCCAGCAAAAAAAAAAACGGCCTCTCGGACATAAATGCACCCTTTTTCCCACAAAATAAGTGAAGTGATTTTTGTTAAAATGAAGGGGTATATTCTGTCTGTCTCATATCATAGACACCGGCTAAAAGCTCCATCCATACCCCCCACCACCCATTTTAAAATTTCCCCCTTCCCTTTTTTTTTGTCCGCCCCCCCACCCCCTTCTAAAATAATCCCGCAAGAAAGTAAAAATGTAACTTACCCGGGTCGGGGTTACATTTTACAATGGGGGAACTGTACGCTGCCATTTTTAAAAGCCAATATCGCAAAAACCCCCCTTTGGGGGGCCCATAGTTTTCCGAACCGCCAGGTAACGAGGGGGGTGTTGTTCTAAGAAGGGGGTTGGGAAATTCGGGAAAACTTCGGTTCTGAACAAAGTCAAGTTTGGGGTACTTCGGGTGAAAAAAGGTGCTTTTGATTGTAAAAGGGCTGCGAGACATGGCTTAACAGGGGGCAAAGAACTCTGGGGGAAGAAGGCATAGCCTCATGACATGTGCAGAGATGAACCCAACAGAACGGCGGGTTTTGGGACGCACCCACTAAATATAAGTCCGGGGCGAGGGGAGCTTCCCGCTCTCACTGTACTGATTAGGGAAGGTCGCCGCGCTGTTATAATCTCTTACTGAAGAACTGTTTTAAAACGATTTTTGGGGGGAGTCTCGCTTGCTCGAGACTGTTTTCTTTTAACGTTCTATTTGATTTTTTGTGGGGTATTGGTCTGAAGCCCGTTTGCTCCAATGCAGCTGCATAAACTTTTTAAAAGCATCGTCACAGCACATTGAATTCCAAGGGGATCTAACCCTGTTCTGTTGTATTCTTTTAAAAAAACAGCGTTTTTACAATACAAATACCACTTCTTTTGGCTTCTAAATTCCTTTGGCAATTTACATCCAGGGGTTTATTAAACTTTTCTGCGTTGGGGTCACTAAAAAAACCCGCTTTTTCAACCGGCCAAAAAATAAATTTTTCCTGTAGCCAAATTCAAAAGCAAAGGTTTAATTAAAATTTTTTCCTCTTGTTGTGTAGCTAGAAAACACGCCATTGAAAACACCTACAAAGCTCGTATTTGTGGTTTTCAATTGTTTGGCGCAATTTAATCCAGGGGGGAATTAAGCGTTGTTTTTCGCTGGGTGACAAAAAAAAACCGCTTTCCCAAAACCCCCAAAAAAAATTTTTTTCCTTTGGGCCCAAATTCACAAAAGGTTATTTCAATTTTTTCTTTTGTGTAGGGAAAAAAAAAAACCCCTTGTAAACGCAACAAAGCTCGTAGGGTTTTTTTTTGCTCAATTCTTTTGCGCAATTTACATCCAGGGGTTAATAAAAGTTGTTCTGATTTTTTTCTTAAAAAAAACTTTTTTTTTTTCACCGCCACAGAAGAAATTCTGTAGCATAATTTTATATCCAAGGTTTTAATTTAAACCGTTTGGCTTTTTTTTCAGTAAAAAAACACAGAGTTTTTTAACGGCAAACAAGTCAATTTTTCCTGCCCATTTTTTGGAGGCAAATTTTTTTTCCAAGGTTACCCCAAGCTTCTTAGTGGGTTCAAATTTGGGGTCAAATTCAGGGGGTGTTTTATCATATTCAGATATCTTATCAAACATGTCTGTAATTTTAGAACAAACAGTATGTCAGACAGAGAGGTGGCAGGCTCTTCACCTGCGAGTGGTAGAGGCACAAAAAATTCCAGGCCCAGGTCGCAGCACAGCAAGGGGACGTCGCAGCAGGGGTCATCGTAAAGGCCACAACTGCAGCTGTCTTCTAGAGGCGGTGTGCTGACTGGCAACCCAAAGGTTCTTGATTGGTTGACTAGGTCTTTCCACTTCCTCCCAGATGACATCTGACAACCCCAGCCAAGAGTCGGTGGGAAACGTCAACCCAACCCTTAGTTGGCATGGCCCGGGCGGGTCAGCGGCCCTCACCTGTCCTCAACCCTCCTCTGTCCCATCCAGGTCCCTCAGCCAGGGATCTACTATGGGGTCTGGGCTCAGCGCCACTATATAGCGAGGATGAACAATTTGAGGAGGGCAGTCAGCACCTACTTGGCAGCGAAGAAATGGGCCAATATCCCCTGCTTTTTTGCAGTAGGCGGAAAAGTATAGATGTGGAAAAGTGGCATGAGAGGTCATGTTGTGAGGGTCAGCCTCTGCATACCAAGACTGGTGATGAGGACAGCAGTGAAGATGAAACACAAATAGTGTGATGTAGCCGACCGCACTTGGGAGCCGGGTGAGGCCAGGGCTTCATCATCGTCAGGAGAAGAGAGCGTCAGCTTGCGCGTCAGGCAGCGGCGCAGCCAGCAAGTGGGAATTGTGGTCGTGAGTCAGCAGGGTAGCAGCAGTGTGAGGTCGGGGAGCCAAGGGGGGCCACGGGGTAAAAAACCCGCTTCGCGGGTCCAAGAAAGTAGTGGTACAGGGGCTCAGCGAGGCAGCGGCGGTAGTAGTCCACTCAGTGCGGAGCATTGGCGGTAAAATCCGATACTCGGGGGGTGTGGCAGTTCTTTGCTAAGACACCGGGGGAGCCGAATTTTGGGTATATTAGAAATCTATGGCAAAAAGTGAAGCGGGGGCCAGGAGTTTAACGTTGGCAACCACGGCCCTGCGTCAACACATGCAGCGTCACCACCGGTGCCTGGAAAACGTGGCTCAGATATGGTGGTCCCATCCCGGCCTCCGCACAACAGCAGCCAGCACGCCCAGTGGCACGTATGCCATTGCAGCCAGTCAAGGCTCCACCACCTATGCAGAAGGGAGCTGTTTCTCTTTGACATCATCTCCCGGTCCAGATGCTCCTGCTCCTCGTTTACTCATGGTGCCAGCAGTCGTTCAGCGAGGCGATTGCAAAGAGACAACAGTATGCGTCCAACACCTAAGGTGCAGCAGCTGACCGTGCTCCTGCCCCAAGTTGTTGGTACTGCAGTCCCTCCCTTTCCAAAGGGTGGACTCTGAAACCGTTCAGAGAACTAATGGCTTGTGCGAGCTGAGATGGAGAGTTCCAAGTCATAATTTTTTTTCCCAAAAAAGGGCCCAGTACCAGCACTTCATAAATATGTATAACAGAAATTGGGCCAGTCCTTGACTTATCGGTTGTTCCAAGGTGGACGACAGTGCGGACGTCTGGAGCTGTAACTAGGGTCAGGGCCGTACATGTCCTTTACGGCCCACTGGTGAATGTGCTTCCTGCCCGGGCCCACACCAACAACATGGACAGAAAGACCGCTTTTCGCCCACTTTGTCAAATTGCTGCACCTGCGCCAATGTCGCCCTCCTCCACCACCACCACCATCTAAAGCCTCCACAAGTACTGCTCCATTATCCCACATGGGGTAGGGCACAGCGGTGTCACGCATTTCAAACACCTGGCTTGCCTTGGTGAACAAAGTCACACAGGGGAGGAAACTGTTTCCGGTCATGCAGCAAGAAATCGATGTGTGGTTTTCTCCGCGCCAACTGCAAATCGGAACCATGGTACGGACAATGGGAGGAACAGGGTGTCCGCGCTGCACCGTGGAGGGATGGTCCATGCGCCCTGCATGGCGCACGTGTTCAATCTGGTTTTGAAAAGGTTCCTGAAGTCTTCCACTGATCTTCAGAAGATTCTGAAAATGGCCAGGAAACTGTGCATGCACTTCATCCATTCCTACAAAGCCAGGAACACCCTCCTCGAGTTGCAGAGGCAGAACGGCCTTCCCCCAACACACTCTGATATGCGATGTTTTCACCCCTTGGAATTCCAGCCTGCACATGTTGGACCGACTGTTTAACAGAGAAAAAGGGCCATTAACGATTTTTTGATGATCCTGGCGGACAGGAGTACTTCCCTGTGTAACTTTGATGTCAGCCAGTGGCAGCTCATGCATGACACCTGCCGTTTGTTGAGGCCATTCGAGGAGGCCACATTATTTGTCAGTCGCCAGGACTACGGGATGAATAACATCATTCCAATGCTTCATGTCCTGGAACAGAGCTGAAAAATCTGTCGGGGCAGGGGGCTGGAGACGTGGCGACTACATCTCGTTTCCACAATGAGTCCGCTGGGGACTGAAATGGAGGAGGATAGAAGGAGGAGGACATTGGAGCAGAAGCATTGTCTGGGGGAAATGAGTGGATTTTCTACCAGGTGACAAGAAGAGGAGGAGCAGCTGGAGGAGGTAGATGAAGATGAGGAAGACGAGGGAGATGACCCGCAAGCACCGTGGCAGTATACAGTGGAGATGGAGGCAGGGAGCCCCCTAGTCACTTGTGCAGATGGGCCCGCAGCATGCTGATTTGCCTGGCTAGTGACAGCCGAATAGTCAGCGTCCGCAGAGTAATGACTTCTGGCTCTCCACCCCATTGGACCCTCGCTACCGCCAAAATGGGAGCCTTTTTTCCCAGCTATTGAGAGGAGGACAAACTCAAAAAAACTAAGGGAAATCCTCCATAGTCAGTTGGCCGCTGCCTATGTGCGGCATCGTCCCTCCTCTGACAGTTCTGACTGGGGGTTCTTCAGCGCTCACGTACTACTGCCGCTGCTGGGGGAAGGTGAGGGGGTCGGAGCAGTACCAGCTCCATCAGCAGCAACCTAATCTGGAGTCACTGATGAGCAGCTTCCTTCACCCCCTAGTGAGTGAGGGCAGTCGCCAGCACAGCAGCAGGACCTGGATCAGACCCTGAACCAACAGGTGGTGACCTACTTTGACAGCACTCTGCCACCCCAGTTAGAAGATCCGCTGGAGTACTGCGCAGCCAAACTGGATGTGTGGCCGCAACTTGCCCAGTTTGCAGTGGAGAAGCTGTCCTGCCCGGCCAGTAGTGTGGCATCAGAGTGGATGTTCAGTGCGGCGGGGGCCCTCGTTACCCCAAGGAAAACCCGCTTGTCCACGGAAATGTGGAAGGAAATGACCTTTGTCAAGATGAATCAGGCGTGGATCGGCCAGGATTTCCACACACCAATACCTTAGGCGTCAGACTACATCAGTCATGACGCCTAAGGCAAACTGTGAGAAATGAGTCTGGGTTCAAACTACCTGCCTCAGCCACTATTCTGATGCCGCCACCCGCCTGATGCCACACATCTGCTGCCAGTTTCTCCATCTGCCACCAACCAGCGTTACCAGGGACTGGTATTGCCAACCACCTCCACACTCTGTCATTGTGCACTGTCTGACCTCATGCTGCTGTTGTTGCTGGTGCCATGACATCCACACTGTGTCATTGTGCCACTCTCTGACTTCATGCTGTTGCTCCTGCCGCCGTCACTTCCACTCTCTGTCATTGTGCCACTATGTGGCCTACTCCAGTTTTTGCCGTGACCTACACACTCTGTCATTGTGCCACTGTCTGACCTAATGCTGCTGCTGTGGCTGCTGCCATGACCTACACACTGTGTCATTGTCTCACTCTGTGGCCTACTTCTGTTTTTGCCACCTCCAGAATGTCCTTGTGCCACTGTCTGACCTCATGCTGCTGCTGTGGCTGCTGCCGTGACCTATACACTGGGTCATTTTGCCACTGCCTGACCTCATGATGCTGCTGTGGCTGGTGTCGTGACCTACACACTGTGTCATGTCCACTGTCTGACCTCATGCTGCTGCTGTGGCTGCTGCCATGACCTACACACTGTGTCATTGTCCCACTCTGTGGCCTAATCCTGTTCTGCCATCTCCAGAATGTCATTGTGCCACTGTCTGACCTCCTGCTGCTGCTGTGGCTGCTGTCGTGACCTTCACACTGTGTCATTGTGCCACTGTCTGACCTCATGCTGCTGCTGTGGCTGCTGCCGTGACCTACACACTGTGTCATTGTGCCACTGTCTGACCTCATGCTGTTGTTGCTGCCGCCGTCACCTCCACTCTCTGTCATTGTGCCACTCTGTGGCCTACTACTGTTTTACCACTTCCAGAATGTCATTGTGCCACTGTCTGACCTCATGCTGCTGCTGTGGCTGCTGCCATGACCTACACACTGTCATTGTGCCACTCTGTGGCCTACTCCTTTTTTTACCACCTCTAGAATGTCATTGTGCCACTGTCTGACCTCATGCTGCTGCTGCTGTTGATGCCGTGACCTACACACTGTCATTGTGCCACTGTCTGACCTCATGCTGCTGCTGTGGCTGCTGCCGTGACCTACACACTCTGTCATTGTGCCACTGTCTGACCTCATGCTGCTGCTGAGGCTGCTGCCGTGACCTACACACTGTGTCATTGTGCCACTGTCTGACCTCATGCTGCTGCTGTGGCTGCTGCCATGACCTACACACTGTGTCATTGTCCCACTCCGTGGCCTACTCCTTTTTTCGCCACCTCCAGATTGTCATTGTGCCACTGTCTGACCTCATGCTGCTGCTGTGGCTGCTGCCGTGACCTACACACTGTGTCATTGTGCCACTGTCTGACCTCATGCTGCTGCTGTGGCTGCTGCCGTGACCTACACACTCTGTCATTGTGCCACTGTCTGACCTCATGCTGCTGCCGCTGTCACCTCCACTCTCTGTCATTGTGCCACTCTGTGGCCTATTACTGTTTTGCCACCTCCAGAATGTCATTGTGCCACTGTCTGACCTCATGCTGCTGCTGTGGCTGCTGCCGTGACCTACACACTCTGTCATTGTGCCACTCTGTGGCCTATTCCTGTTTTTGCCACCTCCAGAATGTCATTGTGCCACTCTCTGACCTCATGCTGCTGCCGCCGTCACCTCCACTCTCTGTCACTGATGTTGCCACCTGAGCCCTCAGCTTATTTTTATCCAGCTTTCGCTGCCATGACTTTATTAGGCTACATTCCCGCTTCAGTTTTTTGGTCAGTTTTGCCCTCTTAAGTGCCCAGGGAATTTTATAGTGAAGCGATTCTAAGCGCGGTGGCAGTCATATGCGTGTCATACTAAAACACAACATAATATGAAGACCAAACCAAGCTCTCTCTGCATATTTAAGCATGACACAACGTTCTACAGCACCCTAAAGGCTCTGTGAAGCCGGGAAATAACTGATTATAAAAGCGATGCGTCCCGAAGTCAATCGGACCAAAACGAATTGTGTCGGAAAGTTTGGCGAAATCGGCGAAACGAATAATTGAGAAATTCTCCCATCTTAAATCACAAGCTTTACCTGTTAAGTTAATGTTTGCTATATCTGTATAGGAAGAGAAGTGCTGCCAAAGAAACAGAGTATGCAATCGCCAATGATGTGTATAAAACACAAAAAGTATTTGACCCTCAGGCAAGAAATAGAATGTATTCAGAGGATGCTGGTATCAGACATTGCACATAAAGATACAGATGCACTAAAATATATCTTATTGACCATTGTAAAACTATGTCCAAAATGACAGAGCAAATAAATGGCCTGTACAGTACATAATGTGTGTGTGTAGTAAATACTGTAACTCATAGTTCATGTAGGAAAACAGCATTTACTGGCCTGTCAGTGACGTTTATGTAGTACTAATGATTGCTATGGACAACATTACTATCTATCTATCTATCTATCTATCTATCTATCTATCTGTCTATCATCTATCTATCTCTCCCTTTATCTTTCTATCTATCCATCCATCTATCTATCTAGCACTACATTGCTTACATTTTTATTCTGCATGTAAAACTACTTTTTGTTTTCATGACATTACAACCAGAGCATCCCTGGGGCATTGTGGCTTTATGGTCTACCATAATGTTATTATGTTTGTTCTTGTTTAATCATTATGGTCCTGACACTTAGCACTTTGATGAGCTTCATTTTGCCCTTTTTTGCTCTTACTCTGTTCCATTTTACTCTGAACATTCAAATTATGATTATAATTGTTTAAAGATGAGTTTGTCTTCTAATAAATGCATTATAATTGTTATATATTAAACCTTGGGGATACAAAAGGATTACAGAATTTCATTTGAATCCTTTTTTTCTCCAAATATCTCATCCATAAACTCTTTATGTGAGGGTCTGACATGTATTTCTGCTGGTGCAAATGTATTATGTCACTAAATCTGTCCGATTAGGTTTCATCTGCTTCCCCTTAGGGCCCTAATATACAGGTTAAAACTAATGAAAAGCAGTTATTCAATAGGATAGCTGATATACATTATTAACCTATCACTTAGACAGATTGTTGAAATTGTACAGGTCTCATTAGGTTACATGGTTAACTTACACTATAAATCCCTTAAGTAATAGCATGCTAATGTGTAAGCCACTACAATTTTAATTTTGTTCCTTGTTTTGTAACTATAAGATTTTAATATTTTCTTCTTTTTTATAGAAAAATCTATATTAACAATGGCAATATGACAAACATAAGATGTTAAAGGTGTAGAAGAAAGCAACTAGAGATGGGTGAATCGATTCTAACGAAGTGGAATTCGTTTAGAATTTCAGGAAAACTTTGATTCTGAACGAAGTCGAAGTTTTAGTGATTCGCGGGAACAAAGCTTGTTTTTAATTGATAAAATGGCCGTGAGCACATGGCGTTACATGGGGCAAAGAAGTCTGGGAGTAAGAAAGGTGGACCCTCAAGGACATGTGCAGAGATGAAGCCAATCAGAGACCGGCGGGATTCTGAGACGTCACCGCACTATATAAGTCCGGACGCAACACTGGCAGTTCACACTCCTCTCTCTGTGCCATGTTGTAGGTGCTGCAGCTGCAGTAGCTGAGATCTCACACAAAATAAATAACTTTTATACAGCGATTTTTTGGGGGGTGTCACAGCTTTTCTCAGAGACTGCTTCTCTTATGTTCTAATTTTGATTTTGGGGGGTATTGGAATTGAAGTCCAGTGTGCGTCTAATTCAGCTGCATATACATTTTAATGCTATCTGGTCAGTTCTGGAGCACATTGAATATCCAAGGGTTATCTAAGCCTGTTTTTGCAGTTGTAATCAGTTAAAGAAACAGCGTTTTTACAATCCACATACCAGTTAATTTTTGGCTGCTCATTTCTTTTGCGCAATTTATATCCAAGGGTTACCCAAGCCTGTTAGTGTGTCCATTTGGAGTCAAATACAGGGTGTGTATTTATCATATACGACATCTTCTTTAAAAACAGAGTCTGTATATTTTTGAAAAAATAGTAGGGTCGGGACAGAGCGTTGGCAGGCTCTTCACAAGCAACTGGCAGGGGCACAAACATTCCTGAGCGGGCCCAGGTCCCCAGTACAGTAAGGGGACATCGCAGCAGGGGTTCATCGGTGAGGCCAGAACTGCCGGGTGTCATGGGGTGACCAGCAACCCAAGGGTTCTTAAATTGGTGACTAGGTCATCCACTTCCTCCCAGGGTGACATCTACAACCCCAGCCAAGAGTCCGTGGGAGCTTCAGACACAAACCCTTAGTTGGCAGGGGCCCGGGAGCGAGTCAGCGGGCCCTCAACTGTCCTAAACCCGCCTCTGTCCCATCCGGTTCCCTAAGCAAAGAGATCAAACTATGGGTCGGGGCTCAGCGCCATTAACAGCGAGGATGAACAATTTGGGGAGAACAGTCAGCAGCACTTGGCAGCGAAAAAATGGGGCCAATATCCCCTGCTTCTTGCAGTAGGCGGCAAAGTATAGATGTGGACAGGGGCATGGAAGGTCATGTTGTGAGGGGTCAGCCTCTGCATACCAAGACCTCTGAGGAGGACAGCAGTGAAGATAAAACAATAATCGATGATGATGTAGCCGACCGCACTTGGGAGCCGGGTGAAGCAAGGGCTTCATCATTTTCAGGAGAAGAGGGTGTCAGCTTGTGGCTCAGGAAGCGGCGTAGTGTGGCCGTGAGTCAGCAGGGGAGCAGCAGTGCGAGTTCGGGAGCCAAGCTGCCACGGGGTAGAAAACCCGTTTCACAGGTCCAAGAAAGTAGCGGCACAGAGGCTCAGCGAGGCAGCGGCGGTAGTAGTCACTCAGTGCGGAGTCGTGTCCCTAAAATCAGCTACTCGGCGGTGTGGCAGTTTTTTGCTAAGACACCGGAGGAGCCGAATATGGGTATATGGAGAATCTGTGGGCAGAAAATGACGCGTGGCCAGGGAGCTAACATTGGCACCACGGTCCTGCGTCAACACATACAGCGTCACCATCCGGTGGCCTGGGAGAAACGTGGTTCAGATGTGGTGGTCCTTTCCTCCCGCCGCAGCAACAGCACGCCCAGTGGCACGCATGCCATTGCAGCCATTAAAGGCTCCACCACCTCTGCAGAAGGGAGCTGTTTCTCTTTGCCATCATCTCCCGGTCCAGATGCTCCTGCTCCTTGCTACTCATGGCGCGAGCAGTCGTTCAACGAGGCGATTGCAAAGAGACAACAGTATGCGTCCAACTATCCTAAGGTGCAGAAGCTGACTGTGCTCCGGTCCCAGTTGTTGGTACTGCAGTCCCTCCCCTTACAAATGTTTGGGCTCTGCACCGTTTAGAGAGTTAATGGCCTGTGCAGGGGCCGAGGTGGAGAGTTCCAAGCCGTAATTTCTTTTCCACAAAGACAGTACCAGCACTTCATAAATATGTAGAACAGAAGGTGGGCACGTCCATGAGCTTATCAGTTTGTTCCAAAGTGCACGTCAGTGCAGGCGTGTGGAGCTGTAACTATGGTCAGGGCCAGTACATGTCCTTTACGGCCTACTGGGTGAATGTGCTTCCTGCCCAGCCACACCAACAACTTGGACAGGAGACGCCACTTTCTCCTCCACGTTGTCAAACTGCTGCTCCTCCGCCAATGTCCACCTCCTCCCCCACCACCACCTCAGCCTCCACAAGTGCTGCTCCATCATACCACATGTGTAGGGCACAGCGGTGTCACATAGTTCTACACCTGGATTGCCTCAGCGAGTGAAGTCACACAGGGTAGGAACTGCTCATCATCATGCAGCAAGAAATCGATGTGTGGCTTTCTCCGTGCCAACTGCAAATCAGGAACCATGGTAACGGACAATGGGAGGAACATGGTATCTGGCTGCACCGAGGAGGGATGGTCCATGCGCCCTGCATGGGGCACGTGTTCAATCTGGTTTTGAAAAGGTTCCTGAAGTCTTCCACCGATCTTCAGAACATTCTGAAAATGGCCAGGAAACTGTGCATGCACTTCATCCATTCCTACAAAGCCAGGCACACCCTCCTCAAGTTCCAGCGCCAGAACGGCCTCCCTCAACACACGCTGATATGCAATGTTTCCACCCGTTGGAATTCCAGACTGCAAATGTTGGACCGACTGTATGAACAGAGAAAGGCCATTAACGATTTTTTGATGATCCAGGCGGACAGGAGTACTCCCCTGTGTAAATATGATATCAGCCAGTGGCAGCTCATGCTTGACACCTGTCGTTTGCTGAGGCCATTCGAGGAGGCGACATTATTTGTCAGTCGCCAGGACTACGGAATGAATACCGTCATTCCTCTGCTTCATATCCTGGAACAGATGCTGAAAAATCTGTTTGGGCAGGGGACTGGAGACGTGGCGACTACATCTCACGGCCACATGAGTCCTGTGGGGACTGAACTGGAGGAGGTGGAGGAGGACATTGGAGCACAAGCATTGTCTGGTGAAATTAGTGGTTTTTCTACCCAGGTGACAGGAGACGAGAAGCAGGAGCAGTTGGAGGAGGTAGATGGAGATGAAGAAGACGAGGCAGATGACGCGCAAGCACCGTGGCAGTATAGAGTGGAGATGGAGGCATCGAGTCCCTCAGAGTCACTTGTGCAGGTGGACCGCAGCCTGCTGATGTGCCTGGCTAGTGTCAGCCGCCTAGTCACCATCCGGCAGAGGGAGGACTTCTGACTCTCCACCCTATTGGACCCTCGCTACCGGTCCAAAATGGGAGCCTTTTTCTCAGCTGCTGAGAGGGAGGACAAACTCAAATACTATAGAGAAATCCTCCATAGTCAGTTGGCCGCTGCGGATATGCGGCATTGTCCATACTCTGACAGATCTGACCGGGGGTTCCTCAGCACTCACGTACCACTGCCGCGGCTGCTGTGGGAAGCTGGGGGGGTAGGAGCAGTACCAGCTCCATCAGCAGCTGATGAGCAGCTATCTTCACCCGCCTAGTGAGGAGGGCACTCGCCAGCAGCAGCAGGACCTGGAGTAGACCCTGAACCAACAGGTGGTGGCCTACTTAGACAGCACTCTGCCACCCCAGTTAGAAGATCCGTTGGACTACTGGGCAGCCAAACTGGATGTGTGGCTGCAACTTGCCGAGTTTGCAGTGGAGAAGCTGTCCTGCCCAGCCAGTAGTGTGGCATCAGAGCAGGTGTTCAGTGTGGCGGGGGCCATCGTTACCCCAAGGAGAACCCGCTTGTCCATGGGAAATGTGGAACGACTGACCTTTGTCAAGATGAATCAGGTGTGGATCGGCCAAGATTTCCACACACCAATGCCTTAGGCGTCAGATTACATCAGTCATGACGCCTCACCAAAATCTTGAGAATTGAGTCTGGGTTCAAAGTACCTGCCTCAGCCTCTATTCTGATGCCACCACCCGCCTGATGCCAAACATCTGCTGCCAGTTTCTCCATCTGCCTACCATCATCTTTACCAGGGACTGCTATTGCCACCCACCTCCACACTCTGTCATTGTGCCACTCCATGACCTCATGCTGCTGCTGCGGTCCCCTCCACACTGTTTCATTGTGCCACTCTCTGACCTCATGTTGCTGCTGATGCTGCTGCCGTGACCTCCACACTGTGTCATTGTGCCACTCTCTGACCTCATGCTGTTGCTCCTGCCATCACCTCCACTCTCTGTCATTGTGCCACTCTGTGGCCTACTCCTGTTTTGCCACCTCCAGAATGTCATTGTGCCACTGTCTGACCTCATGCTGCTGCTGTTGATGATGTCATCTCCACACTGTGTCATTGTGCCACTTTGTGGGCTCCTGATGTTGCTGCCACCTCCAGAATTGGTCATTGTGCCACTCTGTGGCCTACTCATGCAGCTGCCAAATGACTGCTGTCTCACTGGAACACCCTGTGGTTTCCAAATGCTGTTTCCACCCTCACCACTTTATGACGTTGCCACTATGTTTAGTTTTGCCCTTCTTTTCAGAAGGAATGGGAAGAATCAGGATTGTCTGGCCAAAAGCAGGAGTGGATACAGAACACAGAAGACATGCAAATATCCCATTTAATGGTCATCTCTGTTTTGAATCAACTCCTGTTTGTTTTTGGCCTTAGCAATACTGATGGATTATTGACCGATTGAAAGCGGACACTGACGGATGAAAGGAAGGGCAAAATGATCAGAGACGTCAAAACAAAATTACTGCCGACACCCTCTCAACTCATTCAGGGGGCCTCTACGTGTATCAGCATTTAACAGAACAGGTTCTGTCATATTTTGTGACGGTTAAAAGCTCTGGCCTCATGGAGTGACCCCTGTTGTGATGTCCCCTTACTGTGCTGAGAGCTGTGCTGGCTCCAGTAACCTACTACTGTGTTCTTTGACGCTATCGTAGGCTCTTAGCCGTCAGCTTGTTTTTTTCCAGCTGGCGCTGCCATGACTTTATCAGGCTGCATTCCCACTTCAGTTTTTTGGTCAGTTTTGCCCCTGTAAGTGCCCAGGGAATTTTAGAGTGAAGCGATTCTAAGAGTGACGGCAGTCATGTGTGTGTCATACTAAAACACAGCATTGTATGAAGACTAGTGTTGAGCGATTTTTATCGACAAAGTTGAAATCGGCAAGGTTTTTATGGTGTTCGAAATTTTCAGATCATGCGATAATTAAGGTTAAAATCTGTGCATCATCTATTAAGATCGCGCCATTTTCGGCGCTTCCTGTAATTTTGGCGGCCAGCAAATCAATCGAACAAGCGGGGTGAAATGTGTGTGCGACGTCATACTGGGATTGATGGTTGCGATTGGCGGGAAAAATCACAGCCCCTCGTATACAAAACACTTTTCCTTTCACCCTTTATGTCCTCAGCCTCATAGGAATAGGACTGCCTTTGCCTGGGGCCAAACACTCAGCAATAGTCTATTTCTGCACAGAGAAACCCACTATTAGCGTGATCCCCCCAATTTAGTTAGATTAGAGATTTGAAGTTTTTTATGTATTGGGTAAGAATTTTTAAAGCAGCATCTACCGAGTGAAGTCCGGGGGAGTGGAGGGGGGGGGGGGCCCGGGGGCGAACACAGACAAGCTCATCTATAAAGAACACGGGATAAATTTACCAAACTTAGTGTAGACATTGCACTGCAATATTTTTATTATTAACATTTTCTATTGAAATTTCCTGGATTTGGGCAGCCTGAACTTATTTTTGGAAAACAATCATTTCAGTAACTGCGGGTCCTTTTTTTATCAAAACTCCACTTTATTATCAGTTACTTTTAGATAGGTGTTTATTTTTAATTTTAACCCCAAATTTTTCCTGTTTGATATTCCACCTTGCAGTTAAAATTTCAATCCACAATCTTTTAGTCAGCACAAGTTGTTTTTTTGCCAAAAAAACCCCTGTACATACGAAAACAAAAAGTACGTGTTTTTTTTTACTTTGCCCAACCCCGCTTTGTTCATTGATGCGCATCCACGTAAATCTTAAAACAGCAATTCATAGTCCCACAGTGAATTAAAGGGGCAAAAAATACCCGGGTTTTTCGAAAACAAACAAACGTTTTTTTGCTTTTGCGCACCCAGCTTTGGGTTTATTGACGCAGATCCACGTAAATCTTAAAACACAACTATAGTCACCAAAGGTGAATTTAAAGGTGCAAAAAATACCCTGTATTTTAAAAAAAAACATAACAATACAGACATAAAAGACTCCCCTTTTTCCCGGGACTTTTTTAAACTGGGGTCAACCCGTTTTAAAGGTCCCTACTACGGGCGAGGACAAATTTTAGTCAAAGTCCATGAAACTAAAAAGGTGGGTTTTAAAGACTCCTTTTTTCCCGGGAAATTTTTTAAACCCGGGGGTTATGCCCGGGTTTTGGGGGTCATGCTGTGGGCCCCGGGGCAGGGGTTAAATCCAAAGCCAGTGAAAATAAAAAGGTGTTGAAAAACTCCTTTTTTTTCCCCCCCCTTTTTAAAAAGTTTGGGGCAGCAGGTTTGGGGGTCATCTGTTAACCCCCCGGACAGGGAAAATCAATGTCCGGAAAATAAAAAGGTGGTTTTAAAAACCCCCTTTTTTCCCGGGACTTTTAAATCTGGGGGTTTATGCCGTTTGGGGCCATGCTGCGTTTTCCAGGACAAAGGGTTTTTCAATGCCAGTTCAAGTAAGAAAGAAAGGGGTTTAAAACATACTGCCCTTTTTGGCTCTTTTTAATTTGGGGGGATGCAGGGTTTTTGGGTCATGCTGGGTTAAAAAGAAAAGGGATAGTGAAAAAGGTGTGTGTTTTTTTTTTTTGGGCTTTTATAACCTAAGGTTGCCAAAAATGTAGCATGTACCATTTGACTGTTTTTGGAAATTTTAAATTCCACTTCTCCAGCCCCGTTTTGGGTTAAAAAATGAAAATGTTTGTTGCTCCCCCATAACTTTAAGGTCACGCTCATAATCGACTGCTTTACTATCGAAAAACCTTATCGATTGGCCCCACTATCACTATTTGCCCGATGTCGATAGCCAACGTAACGTCAAAAACTAATTTAAGACCAAACCAAACTTCCCCCTGCATATTTAACAAGACACAATGTTTTTAAAACCCCTAAAAGGGTCTGCACCAGAAATACCCCGTTTTTTTTAACCCCAAATTTGTCCAAGTTTAAATTTGGGCCTAAACGGGTTTTTTTCGGGAAAAATTTGGCGAAGGGCCCCAAACCCAAATTTTTTTGGGGAAATTTTGCCCATCTCTAATCACATTGTTTTAAATTATATAAGTTTTTTTCATTTTGCAGTGGGAAAAAAAAAAAATTTGATCTCCCACCAACCATTAAGATTTCTGGCTCCTTTAGACCCTTTTGACCCCTCCTAATCAGCCGTTCCTGCATTAAAGAAAGCTGTCCCTTAAAAAGTCACCATTTTTAAAAGACCCTTCCCCCAGACTCAATTTTAAACAGACCCGACCTAACCCCAAAAACATGGGGAAGACCAAAAAGCTTTCTAAGGACAAACAGGACAAGATCAGAAACCTGCACAATTTGGGAAAGGGCTACAAAACCCTAAATAAAACGGGTGGGGGAGAAGGAGACCCAAATGTTTTTTGCAAAATTTAAAAAGTGGAAGAAATACAAAATTACGTCAATTTCCCCCCTTTTGGGGCACCAAGCAAAATTTCACCTTTGGGGTTTCCCCAATCAGGGGGGAAGATGAAGATCAACATAAAAATACTTGAGGGGAACCTTTAATGATCCAAAAAACACTGGGAAACCCCAGACACCGAAAAAATTGGTAATACAAATGCCGGGAATGGTTTTAAAAACCTGCAGTGCCCCGCAAGGTCTCCCTTCTTAAG
>JAODAL010068700.1:0-16698 GCA_025379985.1 Phyllomedusa bahiana
TCTGGTAAAGTCAAAGTTTTTCCTCCTTTCCTTAGTATTTGGTTGGGTTTTTCCCCTTTAAAATGTAAAGGGCTTGGGTCAAACTTTTTGGGTCCTTCCACACTTCCTCAATTAGTTGGTAGGAATTCCTTTAATTCCTCCCACAGAACTGGGGGCCCCCTGAGACCCAAGTTTGGGGGGCTCTTGCTCGCTTCCCGGCCCTTTTTAGGGTTTGGGCCCTACATTTCCATAGGATAATCAAAGGGGTTTTTGAAAGGCCGCTCCAAAACATGGACTTGGTTTTCCCCGAACCAAATTTTTAAAACCCCCTTTGGGGAGCAAACTTCGGGGCATTGTCCCATTTGGGGGACCCATTTCCCACCCAAGCTGTAACCCTTTCCGGCTTTATTTTCCCCAGCGTTTGCTTCAGTATTGGGCCCCATAATCTTCTTTTCCTCATATGCCTTTTATGGGTTGAAGTGCACCCCATCCCTCCTGCAGGGAGAAAAACCCCACAACCATGATGCTGCTGGGTCCCCTGTCTCACCCTTTGAAAGGTTTTTTCCATAGGTTCCAAGCGTCTCCCTTTTTTCCCCCCAAATTTTAACAAAGGGCATTTTTGGGGCCCCAAAAAGTTCGGGGTTTTTGTTTTTGTCAAAACCCCCGGGAACCCTTAATATCAATACAATACACATTTCTTAGCCCACCCCAGGGACTGTTTGCTAATTTGGGGCGGGGGTTTATAAATGTTCCCAAACGTAAAAATATATACACCCGCACCAAAAAATTTTTAAGCAATCAATGTATAAATTTTTTCACACAAAAATTTATCCCTATTAAAAGCAAGCAATTTCCCTTCCACATCATAAAAGTTTTCTCGTTTTTCCCCAAGGGCCTTCATCAGAAAAAGTCGCTGGGAATGTAATAACATCCCTTTGTAACAAACCAAAATAATACATCCCAAACCTATAAAAGACCCACTAAACCCAAACACATATATTTTCCAAAATTTTAAAATTAATTCCCAAATAAAACATTTTATAAAAACCAAAAAAAAGTGATATGACAAAAACGAAAGAAATCCCTAAATAAAAAGGAAAAAAATTCCCCACAAAAAAAGAACACACAAACCAAAATTCACAATATTTCAAATACTACATTCCTAGGAGAAAAATAGAGGAGAAAAAGCCAAACAAAAAAATAAAAACATACCTTTTTGATTATCCAGTGGGAATTTAGTAAAATTGATCGAAGCGCCAAATTTAAAAATAAGGAATTTCCCTTAAAGGCCATCTGAGGGGAAATTAAAACCTTTAAACCCAATTTTAAAAATTCTTTTCTAAAAAAATTAAACATATAGTTGGCAAAAGAAGTTGTAAAATTTCTGGTGGCTCAAAATGCAAATTTGGAATGGCCCCCATGCCGGAAAATTTTCACCGGGGTCTTATAAACCTAAAAACCCCGGGATCCTGCTCACCCTAAGGGGAAAAGCCTCACTCAGGGAAAAAACTGAATCCTCGCTTCCGCCCTTAATGATTTTAAAAACGCATCACTTTCATCCCCTAACCGTACCCCCGCATGCGTGTAGGCTCCGGGAACGAGAGAACTCTCTCTGAAGCCACAAAGCCAATACAGCTACACAATACTATTAAGTAGAACATAGATGTCTGGCTTAAATTATGGATTTTAACTATAGATAAGTTTTTTCCCCCGCACATTCCCTTTCTGGGGTGGGAAAAATAACTGTTCTGAAAATTCCCACAGCAACCCCTATCCCCTCCTAGGATCCCAAGATATACATGCATTTATCCTATCCTATCCTATGGATCTAAGATATACATGCATTTATCCTATCCTTTTCCTTTTGGAAACAAGGATATACATGCAAATTTTTCCTTCCACCAAAACCTATTGGGTTAAAAATAAAATGCATTTAAACCCATCCTAAACCTATCCTAAGGATCTAAGATATACATGGGATTTATCCTATCCCATCCTATTGGGTCTAAGAGAATTAAAACATTTTTCTATTAGTTTTCACATAATTATCATCTTGTAATTTATTTTATTTAGTATAAATTTCTGATGGGGAAAACGACAAGATGCTATAATGTACACTTACTTATCATACAAAAACTCCAAATAGCTCCTCTATATCCCCTTAAACTAGGGGATTAAATTTTCCCAAACCCCCTTTTTAAAATTTTTCCCGGGTCACTTCCAATTTTAAACCACCAGGGATTAACATATTAAAAAAATCACAAACATAAAAATAGGGACATAGTATTAAAAAGACAATAAAACCAATTAATACAGGGTTTTTATTTACATAAATACAAAAAAATTTTTCTTACCCCCCAAAACCCAGACTCTTAAAAGATTCTAAATGAAAAATTTAAATCTTTTTATTTTTTATTGGGACAATCATTCCCAAAGGGAAAGTTTACATTTTACATTCAAAAACCCCGGGGTTCAGAGTTTTCCCAAATGGGGGAAACCCCAAGATTCCCCTCCTTTTAGTAAACCCAACAGGGGCCCCACCCCCCTTTTGGGACGTCCACCTTTTTCCCAACACTTGGAACCGTAGTTGTTTCAACTGTATTTTTTTAGTTTTCAACAAAATGGGGGGGGGGGACAGGTAAAACCCAAAATTTTTTGGGAACCCAAAAGTTGAAATTATGACAGGCAAAACCCTATCCTTTAACCTTTTCTGCATTGTCTCACCTAAAATAAACAATCCACATGGGCATTTTTGTAGATAGATCACCCCGGGGGGAATCACATCGAATGTGAATCCAACCCCAAAAGGGAAAACCCCCTTTTTTTCCGGTAGAGGATCGTACATACTCTCCTTTAAAAAATGTTTTTCACATTGCAAAAACAATGTAGACCAAACAAAAAACCCTTTTTTGGGATTTCTAATGGTCCATTTTTGTTAATGGCATCATAAAAAAAGCCAACATCACCCTCACCAGGTATCCCAATAAATTTTTGGGCTCTCAAAGCAAAAACATAACCATTGTTGAAATTTCCCCTCTGTGGATAATATTCCCCCCGTAGGGCCCCCACCTTTTCCCTTTTAAAGCATTGAAAAGAATCTTATCCCTAAAGGGAAAGGTATGACTAAATAAATGAGAAAACCGGGTTACTCATCGTAATCTGGTTCAGTCCCTGAAACCTTTTGAGGGCTCACCCCGGGTTAAAATACCCGACTGGGTAAAAGCCTTCGTCTAAACCCGTTTTTCAATTTTTTCTAATCTTTGTTTTTGGGAATATTTGGTTTAGTTACTTTTTCGTTTTACCAACAAATTTTGGGGTTCGGTAAAACGTTCCTGGTGCCCGGGCCGGGAAAAGCCAAAACCCCATAAACCAACAACTGTTCCTATCTGTAGGTTTTTGGGGTCAATATCCATTGATAAATTTTTCCCAAACCAAACTTTTTTTGGGGCAACAGGGAAACCAAAAAATGAAGTTTGAGCAAACATATTTCCCTTGTGGAAAAATTTGGGAATCCTGGGGGTTTCCATTTAAGAAACAAAAAAAAACCCCTGAAGGCGGGCAATGCGCCCCGCCTAAAGCAAAACCCCCATCAACAAGTAACGCTTCCCTATCAAAACTTGGTTCCTAGGAATTGTCACTCTTTTAATTGAGTATATACAAACCTATCCTCAAAGGACATCATGAAAGCATTCGTGTACGGCGGGGCGACGTTCGACCCCATGGCTGTCCCCCGACATTGACTGTAAAAATCATCGCCATACAAAAAATAATTTTCAGTCAATACAACAGTCAACAACTCCAAACAAAATTTCTGTTCCTCAATACTTAGATTCGAGGTCCTCAAAATTGACAGGACGTCTCCAGAAATGTAAGTCTTACTTCTGTGCATTTACAAAAATAATAACTGGCTTTTCTCTGCTTCTTCTGGAGTAATGGGCTCTTCCTAGCAGAGAGCGTCCCCTTCAGCCCATGTTGATACGTACTCGTTTCACTTTGGATAAAGGACACACTCTTACCACTTCCTCCTGCATCTTCACAAGGTCTTTGCTTTGTTCTTGTAGATAGTGCACATGTCGGACCAAAGCAAGTTCATCTCTGAGACACAGACCCCGCCTCTCCTGAATGGTATGATGGCCGTGACATTCCCATCTTTGTTTGTTCTTGTGTATAATTGATTGTACAGATGAACGAGGCTCCTCAGGTACTGGACCTTTGCCCCCAATGATGATCCAGACTTGTGCAAGTCCACAATATCTCTTCCTGAATATCTTGGCTGATTTCTTCATAACGTTTCCCATGATGTACACACAGAAGCATTGTGTTTCTGGTGTGCCGTAAATACATCCACACGCTGGGTCTCTAATTAACAGATGTTGCCAATAAACCTATCAGAAGCTTCCAGAGACCTGACCTCATCATATGGGCGGTCCCAGATTGTGTAAAGTCGGAGTCATCCCAGTGTATGGAAACTGCTGACTTTGAAGAAAGTGATAAAAATGCCTTAAAAATTCTCCCTCATTATTCTGCATATGGGGAATAGAAATAATGTTGGTCCCTAATTGAATTAAAAGCGGGAAGGTTTTATTCTGATTTAATGGTCAGACAGAGAGAAAAACCTGCAGATGGGGCTTGTAAATAGAGGGGAGGGATAAACCTGGCAGATGGGGCCTTTATATAGAGGGAGGGAGAACCGGACCGATGGGGCTTTATATAGAGGAGGGAGAAAAACTGCCGATGGGCTATATATAGAAGGGCGGGAGTAACCTGCAGATGAGGCTTTATATAGAGGAGGGGATAAACCTGCTGATGGGGCTTTATATAGAGGGAAGGGAGAAACCTGCAGATGGGCTTTATAATAGGAGGGAGGGAGAAACCTGCTGATGGGCTTTCATATATAGGAAGAAAACCTGCCAGATGGGAGCTTTTATATAGAGTGGGTAGAAACCTGCAGATGGGCTTTAATATAGAGGGAGTGGAGAAACCTATCAGATGGGCTTTATATAGAGGGAGTAAACCTGCAGATGGGGCTTTATATAGAGGGATGGAGGTCAGGGTTTCAGCTGTAATGGAACTTTATTATAGAGGGGATTGGAGACGTCGGGTCAGGTATATAGGGGCTTTAATATAGAGGGGATGGAGTCATCTGGTTCAAGCTGTATGATGGGGCTTTATATAGATGGGAGAAGGATACGTCTGGGGTTCAGCGTGAGATGGGGCTTTATATAGAGGATGGAGACGTCTGGTTCAGGTGTATGATGATGCTTTATATAGAGGGGATTTAGATGTCTGGGTTCAGCGGTAGATGAGGCTTTATATAGAGGGGATGGAGACGTCTGGGTTTCAGTGTAGATGGGCTTTAATATAGAGGGATGGAGACGTCTGGGTTTCAGGTGTAGAAATGATGCTTTATATAGAGGGGATTGAGACGTCTGGGTTCAGCTGTAGATCGGGCTTTATATAGAGGGGATGGAGACGTCTAGGTTCAGCTATAGATGGGGCTTTATATAGAGGGAGGGAGAAGTCCTGGGATTCAGCCTTGTAGGATGAGGCTTTATATAGAGGGGATGGGATACGTCTGGGTTCAGCGTAGATCAGGAGCTTTATATAGATGGGATGGAGACGTCTGGGTTCAGCTGTAGATGCGGCTTTATATAGAGGGGGATGGAGACGTGCTGGTTCAGGTGTAGATGGGGCAACTTATATAGAGGGGATGAGACCTCTGGGTTTCAGCTGTAGATGGGGCTTTTATATAGAGGTATGGAGACGTCTTGGTACAGCTGTTGATGGAGCATTATAAAGAGGAGATGGAGACATCTGGGTCAGGTGTAGATGGGGCTTTTTATATAGAGGGGATGGAGACGTCTGGTTTCAGGTGTTGTTTGAGCTTTATATAGAGGGGATGAGAACGTCTGGGTTTCAGCTTAGATGGAGCATTATGATAGCGGGGATGGAGACGTCTGGGTTCAGGTGTAGATGGGCTTTATATAGAGGGGATGGAGACGTCTGGGTTCAGCTGTAGATCGGGCTTTATATAGAGGGGATGGAGACGTCTGGTATCAGCTGCAGAGGGGGCTTTATATAGAGGGGATGGAGATCGTCTGGTGTTTCAACTGTAAGAGGCTTTATATAGAAGGGGATGAGACGTCTGGTTTCAGGTGTAGATGGGTCTTTATATAGAGGGGATGGAGACGTCTGGGTTCAGGTATATATGGGGCTTTATATAGAGGGGATGGGAGACTCTGGTGTTCAGCTGTAATGGGGCTTTGTATATAAGGGAATGGAGACGTCTGGGTTCAGGCTGTAGATGAGGCTTTAATATAGAGGGATGGAAACGTCTGTTCAGGTGTAGAATGTGGCTTTTATAAGGTGAAGGAGGCGTCTGGGTTCAGCTTAATGGGCTTTATATAGAGGGGGATGGAGAGACGTCTGGATTCAGGTGTATATGAGGCTTTATATATAGGGGATGGAACGTCCTGGTTCAGTGTTATGGGGCTTTATATAGAGGGGATGGAGACTCTGGGTTCAGCTGTCTTGATGAATGCTTTATTAGAGGTGATTGAGGCGTCTGGTCAGCTGTAGATGGTGCTTTAATAGAGGGGGGGAGAAACCTGACAGATGGGGCTTTTATATAAGGGAGGGAGAAACCTGCTAGAAGGGCGTTATAGAGGGAGGAAACCGTGCAGATGGGGTCTTTATATAGAAGGGTGATGGTGGCCAGGGTTCAGCTGTAGATGACGCTTTATATATAGGGGATGGAGCCGTCTGGGTTCAGGTGTTGATGAGGCTTTATATAGAGGGGATGGAGACGTCTGGGGTCAGGTATATATGGGGCTTTATAAGAGGGATGGAGACGTCTGGGTTCAGCGTAGATCAGGCTTTATATAGAGGGATTCGGCGTCAGGGTTCATGGTGTAGATGAGGTTTATATAGAGGTGATGGAGGCGTCTGGGTTTCTGGTAGTAGATAGCTTTAATAGCAGGGGATGGAGACGTCCTGGGTTCATGTGTAGATGGGGCCTTTATATAGAGGGGGTGGAGACTTTCTGGGTTCAGGTGTAAGATGTGGCTTTATATAAGAGGGGGTGTAGACTTTCTGGTTCGCCTGTAGATGGGGCTTTATATAGAGGGGATGAGACGTCTTGGTTCAGCTGTAGTTGGAGCTTTATATAGAGGGGTGAACTTCTTGTTCAGCTGTAGATGGGGCTTTATATAAGGGGAGGGAGGCGTCTGGTTCAGGTGTAATGAGGCTTTATATAAGGGGATGGAGGCGTCTTGGGTTCAGGTGTAGATGAGGCCTTTATATAGAGTGGATGGAAACGTCCTTGTACAGGTGTAGATGGGCTTTTATATAGAGCGGGATTGTAGACGACTGGGTACTGCTGTAGATGGGCTTTATGATAGAGGGGAATGGAGACGTCTAGGTTCACATAGATGTGCTTTACTATAGAGGGATGGAGCGTCTGGGTTCAGCTGTAGATGAGGGCTTATATAGAGGGGATGGAAAACGTCCTGGTTCAGGTGTAGATGGGCTTTTATATAGAGGGGATGGAGACGTCTTGGTTCAGCTGTAGATGGTGGGCTTTATAGAGAGGGTGATGGAAGCGTCTAGGTTCAGTGTAGATGGACTTAATATAGAGGGATGGAACGTCTGGGTTCAGCTGTAGAATGGAGCTATATACGAGGGAAAAATTGGGGAGACGTCTGGGTCAGGTGTATATGGGCTTTATATAAGGGGAATGGAGACGTCTGTGTTCAGCTGTTAGATGGAGCTTTATATAGAGGCGATATAGACGTCTGGGTTCAGCTGTATATGGGGCTTTATATAAGGGGATGGAGACTTTCTGGGTTCGCTGTAGATGGATTTTTAAAATAGGGGGGTTGGAAAAGTCGGGGGTTCGGGGAGTAATGGGGCTTTATATAGAGGGTGGAGATTTCTGGGTTCGGGCTTTAGATGGGGCTTTAAATAAAAGGGGTGGAGAGGGTCGGGGTTTCAGGTTTGAGGGGGGTTTTTTATATAGGGGGGAGGGAGAGGGTCTGGTTCAGGGTTGAAATTTTTTGGGTTTTTATATAATGGGGGATGGAACTTCGGGGTTTCAGCTGCAGATGGGGGCTTTATATAAGGGGGGGAGCCCTCGGGTTTCACGTAGATTGGGGATTTAAGATAGAGGGGATGGAGAGGGTCTGGGTTCATTTGTAGATGGGGGCTTTATATGGGAGGGGGATTGAGACGTCGGGGGGTTTCAGCGGGAGATGATTTTATATAGAGGGGAGGGAGACCCCTTTGGTTTTCAGGTATATATGGGGGGTTTTAAAATGAGGGGATGGAGATGCCGGGGTTTCCCAGCTGAAAGAGGGGCTTTATATAGAGGGGAAAGGAGACGTCTGAGTTCGGGTTTTAGATGGAGCTTTAAATAGGGGGGAAAATAGGAGATGCCCGGGGTTCAGGGTGAAAGATGATTTTTTTTAAAAAAGGGGGGGTTTGGAGCCGTCGGGGGTTCAGCGTAGTTTGAGGCTTTATAAAGAGGGGAAGGAAAGACGTCCGGGGGTTCAGCTGAAATTTTGGACTTTATATAGGAGGGTTTAGGTGGGCACACCTGAAATTGAGTGAATCCCGTGTGGCTTCTGAGCTCCTAAATAATCCTGCTGGAACCCCTAAAATCTAAGGCCCCTTTTTGTGACTGACACTCCCTTAGGGCTTGTGGAAAAGATTAAGGAACTTCTGAGACATTGACTGAGCCCCCCGCCTCCTTATCAGTGTGATTTTCCCTGAGAATTCCCCCCGAGGTGGGGAAAACCCCTGGGGAAAAGGGGGAGCACAGGGCCAAGCAAAAAGGGGGCGTGAGGGTCGGCAGCTGCCAGCCCCTGACACTTTTAAGCTTTCCTGCCACCGAATGTTATTTTTCTTTCGGACAAAACCCCGGGGTAAGGTTTAAAAAAATATTTAAGCGCCCGCTGCGGGGGCCCCCCCCTAGGTTTACGAAGCTTCCTCCCCAGCCCTGGAAGGAAAGGCAAAAAAATGGTGGCGGAGAAAAGTGGGGGCTAGCCTGTTGAACTGCCGACCGCAGCACTGGGAGGCCCTTGGGGGGGAAATACCGTAACATCTCCACTAATTAAAAATAGGGGGGGGAGGAGACCCCCGGAGGGAATTGGTGGAGGGCGGGACAAGACAAAATAACTCCCTGGGGAGCCTTTTCCCAAACTGAGATTTTTTTTTTGGCGCCATCCCTGTCAAGTTGGCCCGGGTGGAAAAAAGGGGGCGAAAAGTTCCCGGGCCCAGTGGCCATCTTGAACTTGCTCTAGCTAAAGGGGAAAAGCCTGCCCGGCTCGGAAAGGGGTTTAAAAAACCCCGGGAGATAAGGATTAATTTGGAACCAGGGTCCTTCCATAAGGGTTATCTACTCTGTTCTTGCCATATAGATGCCTCTTTTAACCCCTAAATAATATGTGACTTTGAAACACAAGTCATTTTTTTTTTCTCTGAACTCCTTCAAGCTCTGCCCAATTTTCCGTCATTTTTCTAGCTGGTTGCTACCTTTTTCCCGTAAATCCCAAATTATAAACCAAATGTAATTTTTCTCATATTAAACAAAAAAGTTAATGCCCCAAATCCAATCCCATGGGTTAAATCTCTAGGGCCTTTCGCAATCCCAAGTCCCTTTTTGGGGCCAAAAAATTTTGACTTTTACTGACCCCCTGCTGGCCAACTTCTTAACTA
Source organism: Phyllomedusa bahiana (assembly GCA_025379985.1). Taxonomy (NCBI): domain Eukaryota; kingdom Metazoa; phylum Chordata; class Amphibia; order Anura; family Hylidae; genus Phyllomedusa; species Phyllomedusa bahiana. The sequence goes on from JAODAL010068700.1 coordinate 9,694, forward strand.
AAAACTTCTGCCTTTAGTTCTATTTCTTCTGTTTGGCCTTTTATTTTTGGATTGTGTTTGTCGAAACCAAAAGGGACTTCTGCCCTAAGTTTTTCCTCTCCTGCTCCCCTCATTGATCAAAACTTTTTTGGGAGGGGCTGTAAATTTTATATTTTCATATATGCTCTGATATATCTGTCACAAGGTATATTATCCTTGGGCCCAATCTACCCACTTTTATTCATCTAAAACTTTGGGTTTCAAGCCCAGTTTTCAGCGTGTTCTAATTTTTTCAAAAACCCTAAATTTGCTAGGGGGGTTACCTGCCGGCGAATTTTATAACTAATACTTTTTACATTATAATTCCCCCTTTTGTTGCTGTTCTAAATTTCAAAAAACTGGCCCACCTATTGGGGAAATTTACACGGTTGCTATTTCTTTCAAATTTAAAAAGTAAAAAACCCAATTTAAGCCCTTGGGGTTTTTCCCCATCTTTTATGAAAAAACCATACTGCCTGTCTTGCCACTTATTTGAGTGCTGGGGCCAATCCCCCGTATTTGGTTTTTGAAAGAAATTTTTACCCGCGCCTCTCCCGCACAAAAGCAACCTACAATGGGCACGAAAATTTAAACTGATGATCCGGGCTCCCGGGGGGAAACCTCCCCCCAAAAGGTGCTTTTTTATACTGAAAAAACATGGCGGGCCCTTGCAAAATGCCAGACTGGGGTTAAAACCCCTAAAAATTATAATCTACAAATGGGCGGGTTTAAAAGACTTTCCCTTTTTAATGGGGTCAGAAACAAAGAAAAAGCTTTTAAAAAGGCTGACGCAGAATCAGTGGATTGGAGGACATTTGACTTTTAACCAAGGGAAACCATTCCCCACTCTACACAGCAAGGAAAAATTCTACAAGCTAGGGCAAGGACGCGAAAATCTGCAGCAGACAAAATAATGTTGGGGGATTTTAGGGTTGCCAGAACGAGTGAAGCTCTTTCCCCCCAAAAAGTTTTTTGGACAGTTACTCAAGGAAAATCTTGGCCCCATTGAATTTTCATCCAGTTTCTGGTTTTAGGCCACCCAACCCCAAATCCCGAAAAAAAATTTGTTTCCTCCGGGGCCCAACCCCGCCCTTTTATTTTGAAGCTCCTTAATTATAGAGACAAAATCAAATACTTTTTTGCTGCTGAAGAAAAGGGGCCTTACCTACGAGAATAAAAAGTTGTCTTTCTAAACCCGGGGTTTTTACTTTTGAGGGGGGGAGAAGAGAAAGGGGGCAATTCATACATGAACGGACTCGCCGAGGGGGGCTGGAATCAAATACGCCAAAAGTTATATCCCCCTAGGGCTGAGGTTCAACACCGGGGACCACGTTCTTCCCTTTTCAACACCTTAAAAGCATCGATTGGCTGGATTTGGCCGGGGTCGCCGGGGCCGGCCCCTGACAGAGTATCAAAATACCCTGTAATGTTTGGGCTCCCCTTTGGGGAAAGCTTATTGCCATTTTCTGTGTTTCTCGTTATTCAGGGGTTTCCTTATCTTATCTCTGTTACCCTGTGGGTTTTGGTTTTTATGGGGGTCCTTTCTCTATAGGGGCGGAGAAACAGGGTTTCTTCACCCGGGTTTTATCTTTTCTTTTTTCTAAAGCGGGACAGTTTTTTTTACTGCCCTTTTTGGTGCCCTTTTTTGCACCCAACAAAAGGGCCAACCCCTTTCACCCTTGGTGCTTTTCACAATTTCTGTTTTTTAACAGTTTAAATATGGGTTTTGGGGTTGTAGGGCTCGGGGAGGGTTTGGGGGGCTTTTAGCAGGGGGGGGGGGGTGGCTTAAAATTTCTTTGGGCCCCGGTTTTGGCCCAAATTGGGGTCTGGGGCTTTTGGGCCCGGGGTGAATGGTTATGTGTGTGTGCCCGGGCTCTGGGCCCGAAACGTCGGGGTTGGGGTTTTTCGGGTTTTCCCCATATTGCGATGGCGGGTTTCAAAATATGTCCTGGAATGTCCCGGGGGTTAAACTGCAAAAATTTAAAAAGCGACTTGTATTTTACATGTTTAAAACTCAAAAATCCTAGTATTGTTATAATTTTCCCAAAAACGCATCTTAGGGGGGCAAAAAATCCTAGCGCTGAAGAGGCCTTGGAAAAGGGATTTGGGATACCACCCGGGTTTCTCTAATTTTGGGCCCGGGGGGGCTTTGGTTTTTGAATTTTGCAAGTCCTAAACCATTTCCCAAATTTCAAACTCTCAAAATAATCCATCGGGGGGAATGTTTTTTTCTACCTGCAAAATTTTGGGTTTTTTGATTTTCTTATAGGTGGAAATTTAAAGGGTTTTCCGCCCCCCCTTTTGCAGGGGGGTCCTGGATGCCCTGATGGCAAAGGGCTCCAAAACCAGGGACAAAACCCCTGGGGGTCCTACTTGGGGGGTTTTTAACGCCACGTTTTGATCGGACCTGGAACCCCCTCCACCCCCAGTTATCGCATAATAGAAACCTCAAGAATGGGCTGAAAACCATGGGCCCCCGGGAGAAGGGTGGAGATGGTTTTCATTCCCCCGGGGTAGGCAATTTCTTCCCTTGTTTTTCAAACCGGGTCATAATTCTCCCCCCCGACTAGAAAATTTTTCCTTTGTGTTTAAAGGAAATATTGCATATGATATCAAATACAAAAAATACCTCCACGCGGGAAAACAATCAACACCTTTAAACTTTATTTAATTAAACCCCCAACCCGCGAGGGCCTCGGGGAGGGTTTTGGGGGGTTAAATCCCCGGTGGCTAGAGGGGCCAAAAGTACGGGTGCAAACCGAAGCAGGGAGAGACATACTTGGGTATAAATGAGGGGTCCGGAAAAACCCCTTGGTGGAAAGGGATGCCTCGAAGGCTGGCCCTTTGGGGGGGCCATAATTGGGGCTATTGCATCACACGAGCCGACTTAAGGGAAAGAGAGGGGAATTGGAAAACAAAAGTCTTTTTGGGGAGGGGAAAAGGCATATGGGGCAGGACCCCTCCAAGGTACTAAGGACTCACTATTGTGGGTCCTAGGGGACTTTTTGCTTTCATCGACAGAGTACACTCAAAGCGACTTTTTCATGCAAAAACAATCAAACTTTGTGGAGGGTGAAAAAAATTGGGGAGAGCAATTTGGGATTTGGCCAAGCGGAAACCCGGTTTACAGTAGGCTAGTGTGGTTGGGTGCGGGGGAGTGGGGCTGGGGCGGATCCAGGGCAGATTTGTGCGCAGTTTTTCCCTTTTTATTTTAAAGGGGGCCCCTATGCCTCGAAAATTTAAATTACACAGGGTGGAAAATAGCCCCCCTTTTTTGACACGGTGGATAAACCTGTACAACCAGTGGGAAAGGGAAAAGAGGGGAAATTTCAGGGTGATTTTTTCAGAAGAATCAGAGGGGTATAGGGAAATTTTGGGGACTCATAAGACGCCGGACCTTAAGGGTTTTTCCACGGAATGGTAAAAAACAAGGGCACAGAGGAATGGGGGGGGGTAGGGCTTTTGGGGGTTGTTTGCGGCGGAAGGGTATAGCGGGGCTCCCTGCCACCCTTTCCTTTTTCCCCGAGGCAGTGATCACCAAAATTTCCCCAAGCCGGGGGGACCCCCTGATCCTTTCAGCTCAATTTGGCCCAAAAACCCTTTCTTAACCAATGCAAAGATTAAAGGGGGAAAGTTTTTGGCTTTGGGGACTAAATGGAGTGATTCAAACATTTGTTGGCACAGGGGCCAGTCCCGGGTTTTTTGGCCGGGGAAAAAATGCTTTACATTAATCTGAGCGGCCCATTTACCAACCGCTGTCACCCACACTAAAGCGGGGTAGGTGGAAACGCTGCCTTAGACAACAAAAAGCTTTTGACTCTGTTGGGGTGGAAAAGGTTTATGTGGATACTGTTTCACGGATGGGGATTCCTTCTTGTTTTATTAAATGGGGTGCGCCTTTGAATTTTGCAACCCACGGCAGAGGGCAGAGTAAAAGGGGGGCTTTTCTCCCCCATTTCCCCACTTGAAAAAAGGGACTAAGGGAAGGGGGCCCAACCCCCCGGGTGCTCTTCACCCTCATTAAGGAAACCCCCCCATTCAATTTTGAAATTAAATTTGGCATGACGGCAAAAGGGGGAAAGGTTTTTGGGTTTGGGGGCCTTGGGAAAAAAAATATCGTTGTAAGCAGAGAAAATGTTGGGGGTATTTGGGAGAGCCAAGGGGCCCCTTTTGGGAAAGTTTGCTTGGGAAAAAGGTGAATACATTTGGGAATTACTCTGGGTTGCGGGAAACTGGGGGGGAAAACCCCTACTGTTTAAAGCTAGATGACCTTGACCCCGGGGCTTGTAAAATCCTAGCTTCCGCCCTTTTAAAATTGTCACGCAAATTAAATTTTCTTGGAGTGATTAAACATAAAGATTTTTCTAATTTTTTGGGGGTGCTAAACCCCAAACCCAAATGGGGGAACAGGGGGAGGGAGGGTGAATCATGGGGCCCAAACCCCCCTCTGCCCTAAAAGGAAGGGTAAAAAGTAGGTTTAAAAAAGGTAATATTACCCAAGCTTTTTAAAAATAAAAACAAGGGGCGGCCCCGGGGGGTTTATTCCCCAATCCCCATTTCAAGCTGTTTTGCAAAAATGTTTTTTTTTCTTTTCAAGGGGAGGCGCCACCCCCTCGTGTGAGCAGGTTTCACTTAAAAACCCCACATACCAAGGGGGGGCTTGGGATTTCCTGACCTTATTTTATTATGAGGGGATCCAGTTGACATATATAACAAAAATTTGGGTTTCCGGGGGTAATACAATGACCCATCTGTGGTTTCTAGAGCAGCCTTGTTAGGCTCACTTGAGGGGGCTTGCCAATCTGCCTTATAGAAGGGAAATTGCTTCCTACATTATTTTACACCAAAGAAAGAAATGCAGCGGGGTTTGGTGGGAAGAAAATTTTTTTCACCCTTACGGGGCATATTTTGGGGAGGGACATGGCTTGGTCCCGGGTTGTTTTCCCCCTTTTGGTGTAACAGGAAACGCTAGAAAATAGTAGAGCTTCCAGACTATGGTTTTCTGGGCTGCCCGAGGATTTAAAACCATACGCAAAATTTATAAAAAGGGTATTCTTGACATTTTTCAGAGATTCAGCTACTTTTACCTTCCTAGGGGGTCCTTTTTTTTATACCTACTTTTAAAGGGATGCGTTTTTTGGCGCAGTTTGGGGGGGTTGTAGTCCAGGTTGAATACGGGTACTTAGAAGGGGCCCTTTTTTAGACGGGGTTTTCCCCAAAGTCCAGTTTTTTCTTCCATCTACAAAGCTGTTATGGGGGCTGGGCAGGTCTCCCCCTGGCGGGGCCCTTCGAAAGGTGGGAGAGAAAATGGGCCCAGTCTTACCAAAAAAGATGCGCTCTCTGACTGAGGACCTTTTGGGGTCCCAGTTTTGGGGTGCCAGGGGTCAACTGATCCAAATTTTAATGGCTCCATAGGTTTTATCTTACAACCCGTTAGAATTTTAAACCCGATGCATTTCTTTTCCTCCACGGGTTTTCTCCCGGTGGGGCAGAGAGAGGAACTTTTTATTTTACCCTGGGTGGGGGTGCCCGATTCTGCAAAACTATTTTTCGGGGAAAAAACCCCTTTTTTTTTTTAAGTTTTTTTGTTTTTAAAACCCCTGGGTTTTCCCCAATGTTTTCATTCCCGAAAACAGCCTTAGGGGATTGGGAAAAATCAATTTCCCGGGGAAATCAGACCGGGACCCTTTTTTCTGCTCTTTTGCTGTTTTTCTTTTGCCAGGGAAAAACATTCTTTTAAATTTTTTTAAAACCGCCCAAGGGCCCTACTTTAAAAAGCAGGGGAAACAGCTGGTTTAAAGCGGGAAATCCCTAGGTCCCAAAATCACATAAACGGGAAAGGCATCCCCAAGCGTTTCCATACATTTGGAACAATTTTGGAAAACTTGCCCCCTCAAACGATGTGAATGGGCAATGGATTGGGTTTTAAGGGGGGGCCAGAGACCGACCGAAAAATTTTGAAAGAAAAACTGATTGTTTAAGGGGGGTGAATTTTATGACATAGAGGGGATGGCAAAGACTTAAAACTTGAAGGGAAAACACCCAATTTTAAAGGGCACTTCAATTTCCTTTTTTTGTCAAATTCCCCAATTTTTAAATGTGCCTAAAATAAAATACAAATGAAACGTGTTTTAATGAATAGCCTCCTGAAACATTATCTGACACAGCTGAATGTTCATATTATAAATTTTTTCTATTTTGCCGATTTCCCCCCTTTGAAATTGTAAAAACTCCTAAAATTTGAAGAAAATTTTAATGCCTTTTTAGAACATGGGGAGGGGAAAAATGGTTTTTGTCTTTTTGGGGTCCCATTTTTTGGGAAAAATTTTTAAAAATAAAGCCTTTATAAAAAAAAAAAAAAAAAAAAATATAGAGGGGGTGGAGGGGTCTGGGGTTTAGGGTTAGATGAGGCTTTAAATAGAGGGGATGGAGGCTCCCGGGTTTTACGTAGATGGGGCTTTTATATAGAGGGGGGTTGGGACGTTGGGTTTTTACTGTTAAAATTTAGGCTTTATATAGAGGGGATGGAATGTCCGGGATCACTGTAGGGTGAAGCTTTTTTAAAAGAGGGGATGGAGACGTCCCGGGGTTTAGCTGTAGATTTGGCTTTTTTATAGAGGGGGATGGGGACGGGCCCCCGGGTTTTAGGTGGGAGATGGAGCTTTATATAGAGGGGGTGGGGGCCTTCCCGGGTTCAGCTGTAGATGGGGGCTTTATATAAAAGGGGGTGGAGACCTGGGAAACAGCTGTAGATGGGGCCCTTTAATGGGGGATGGAGACATCGGGTTTTAAACTGTAGATGAGGGGTTATATAGAGGGGTGGAACGTCTGGGTTCAGCTGTTAAAAAAGGGCTTTATATAGGGGGAAGGAGATGTCTGGGATCAGCTGTAGATGAAGCTTTATATAAGGGATGGAGACGGGCTGGGGTTTAGCTGTAGATTTGGGCTTTTAAAATAGAGGGGGGTGGAGACGTCTGGGTTCAGGTG
>JAODAL010068701.1:0-16697 GCA_025379985.1 Phyllomedusa bahiana
CCAGGGCTTTTATTCTCTTATCGGGGAGTAAAATGATATACACCCCCATAGATATATCCCACACATATAGGGCAGGAGATCAGTGTATAGCAGGTGAAGGGGCCCCAGGGCTGTATATTCTCTTATTGTGGAATATATGATATACAGTCCCCCATAGATATACACACACATATAGGGCAGGAGATCGGTGTATAGCAGGTGGAGGGGGCTCCAGGGCTTTATAGTATCTCGCAGCACTGGTGCTAAAATAAGCTTTGTAATTGTCACTCTTCCATAACAGATATTTATATGAAGGTTGTATAAAGTTTTAGTCTTCGGGGCAGGGCTAATAGTTGCACTTTGGGCTGTTAAGGTTTTTTTATTTTTTCGTATGTGATTTGAACATTCACATTTCATATAATCCCACCCCCCCCCCCACCTCCCCAGCCTCATAGGGCCAGGAAAAGACCTCTTGGGCATTTTTACAAGGTGTTTTTTTTTTTTTGGTCATGATTTTCCTGAAATTTGGGATGCCTACAGTATATTAGCCCCAGTTACAAGGGAAATATAGATGGGAAAACAACCCCCTGTACTTACCATAGAGAAGATCTGGGCCTTTTTAAACCCAGCAACATCTGTACCTACTGAACTCCAGAGGTCACTTGTCTAACATATATATTATATATACAGTCTTCAAGTAATAAACCATCCCCACCTTTTTAGTGGAAAGTTCACTAATACTGACAGCCGGCTCTCCACTCCCACAGCTGCATGACTAGTTACAGAACATCAATGCAGAAAGTGACCGCCAGCTCCCGGATGTCTGTAGTCTACGGAGAGTTAGCAAGAATGTAATCTCATTCTGCAGAGTCAATCGGTAGCAGGTGCTATTGATCCCTGCATCCTGAGGGGGCCCAAAAGCCCCTTTGTCACCGGTATTGGAAATGGCACATAACGGAAGCGGGGCCCAATTTCACGTTTTGTACCAGGGCCCGAGAATTTGAACTTACGCCTCTGCAGGCTAGACTAGATTAGATGGCAGTAGCATTGGTGGCAGCGAGAACATGCCAATGAGGAACATGGAGGTTCCGATTTGATTAGATTAGAGATGCACAGGGAACTGAGCAAGCGATGACAGGCCTGATAGTCCTGCGACTATGTGCTCGCTTGCATGTTGTCCGGAGCACTAGAAGGGGTGTCTTGTCTCATACCTCTATCTCCACTTCCTACGCCCCTCCTTGCACGCTTACCACCTCTAATTTTCACTATGTTCAAAAGCTAAATATCGTAGCTCTGTGCATGGCACAATATATATGTCATAAAAAAGAGAGAAGTGTGTGTGTGTGTATGTATATATATATATATATATATATATAATATATATATATAAATATATATATATTTTATACATATATATTGTATATTAGGATCACAATAATGTACTGGTATGTTTCAGCGTTATGTGAATTTATAATCTGATAAAGTTACACTTTTTGGCATTGAGTAAAATTTAGCAACATAGAGAACTCTATTTCATAGATATATATCTGTATGACAATAACACCCGGTATATTTGAAAGGTATTTCACCCCCAAAATTCCATTTGGAATAATTTTCACCAACCAACTACTATTTAGAATATATTTCTTTCTATAGGAGAATTGGAGATGTTTTGCTTATAAAATGATTTCACTCCCAATACTGCAAAAACGGGACTTTTGGGCACTGAGTATGATTTAGCAAATCCAAGCACTCTGTATAATATATATCCATGTATATGAGAGTTATATGAGCCTGCAAATGTCGGCAAATAACAGCTTCTGGTTGTGGGAAAGATGCAGCCAGCACTACCAAACTCCTTAACTATTGCTGTCTATAGAGAGGAACATGCTATCTAACTAAGTCTTAATTCCCTAAGCTTGCTGCACCTCCCAACAAACTACCTAACTAATCTAAATAGTAGCTTTTCCTGTCTAAAATCGCTAATAAACAAATCTTGTGCCTGCATGCAAGCAGATAGAGTGAGCTTAAAATGGTGTTCAGAACGCAATACAGTGAAATATATATATAAAACATATTCTTGTGATTTTAGCAGTCAATGAGAGCCCTACACCTCAGCGATGATGTTTTTGACACTTCTCTGTGCTCTGCACTGATTGGATGGTTGCGAAAAGCGCAGAAAGGCGCTGAAAACCATTAACATGGCGTGTCGAACATTTACTTGAACGAACAGTAAAATGTTCAAGAAAATCGAGATGTTCAACTCAACCTTAACTTTTCTTAAATGGTTTGATCAACACTAGTCCTAACCAGAGAAAAGGGAAGGTAATAATGGACACCTCTGTCTATCCATTATAGTTAAGCACAAAAGTGACTATTTTGTTGTTATATAAGGAACCTTTCTCCAGCCTCCGATCACAGGGTTCCCAAATATCGGGAGGTGAAAGCGTCATGTCATTAATTACCCTTCACAAACACCAGATTAGCATAATTCATCTCATTAGCACCTCCTGATATTCCACCAATCAGAACTATCTGTTCTCCCCTCATATAACAATTGTGCACTTACATTACATATCCAGTGTGCGGCAAAGCGGCTGCAGGTTACCTTTCCCTTATGTATTTGTGCGTTCCCACTGAGTCACTGCGCATGCGCCAATATCCTGCACAGACTCACAGGTGCTATACACCAAACCCTGATGTGGGGCTCAGAAGCCCTGCATGTCCTGCCTCATCAGACTGAGCATGCTCAGTAATCAGCAGTTAGTCACTTGCCTCTACCGTAAATCTATTCTGTTATATTCAATACTGATTTAACCAAACTTATGAAAAAATTATGGTTTGTGACATCTTATTGTAACCCTAAGCACCACAAAATATAACAGGAAACCTAAAAACCAGAGCTACAAATACCCCGCATATCGCCCTTGTGTCTGCCGCTCTACATGTCGGGGTAGTAGCATCCGGGGCCACAATGTGAAAACATCCGTTTCTCATCCCCTATTATTATGTTGTTTGCACACCTCTTTACCTTTCCTTCTCATAGGGCGTCCACATGAGGTGGAGGTGGATTTTAGAATTTTAACCCTTAAATTTTTGACGATGTATATACACATAATGGAGGTGTTAAGGAGCGTGAAGCTTGGTCACTTTTTTTTACCTGCTCCATACCCGACAGGTGCCAGCCATAATTGCAGCTAACACCTGTGTCTGGTAGCTAGGATCTGATCCAGATCATTCAACTGTGCTGGCTTAGTGGTTAGCAAAGTGCAGCGTGGTGGCTCAGTGGATAGTACTGGTGCCTTGTAGTGCTAGAGTCCAGGGTTCAAATCCCACCAGCACAAAACATGCAAGGAGTTTGGAGCTTTTCCTGGGTCTCTCCCCACACTCAAAGCACATACAGATAGGATAATGTGTAGTTTAAACTGTGACCTCCAATTGGGACCAGGAACAAAGTGAGTGATGACAATCTCTATGCAGCTCGGCGTAATATGATGTTGCTGTATAAATCAATATAATAGTTGCAAAGGTGCCTAGTAAAGGCCTCCATGACTGCTGCATAGAGGGTATGGACCATTGAGTAATAAACTATAAAAATGTTGTGTTTGCTATAACATGGGGCATTTTATTAATGTGAATTAAAAAGCAAATGAGAGTTTTGTGTCTGGTTGTCGGTCTGAATGGAATGTGCCTCATATGGATTCACAATGCTCATTGCTTCCAATTATTCTCAAAATGTCTCTGAAGAGAGGAGTGAAGTATTTATATAGGACTTTGTCAGAGAAGGCTGAAGGAAGTGTGCGACTGTAAGAAACTCAGGTCTATGACTAGTAAAAAATTTATAATGTTTTGTTTGATAAATTATCCGGCGTCTCATTTATGTCATTGAAATGATGATAATATAAGGAGTTAGGAGATATTTGTTCTTGACAGTGTACACAGTCTATAGTAGAAGAGCTGGATGACTACTGAGCTAAGCACAGTGCAGTATATACAGTATAAGACACCGCTATAGCCAAGTCCCCTGCATTAAACGTCAGGTGCAATTCATTATCAGTGACACCGGACTTCATGGAAGATGTTCTTCTAAATGTAACTCAGCCCCAAATCCTCCTTGTTTTCTCTCAGGTTTCTCAGGTTCAGGACTCTTACAACCAACATTATCTGTGAACGAGCAAAGTCCTTTACATCACTGACCCCACAAGGATGGACGATGACAGAAACCAGACGGTGGCCAGGATATTATAGCTTACCCTAGAGATAATCCACTTTATCACCGGAGAGGTGAGCGTCTCACATGACATCACTCCTATCTCTATTAATAAGACAGGACATGACTGGAAGGTGAAGGCTCCCTAGAATATATGTAGTGATCGGGGTCTCCCCATACACAGGATTAAACAGTAGTGAAGAAGTCGTCTGGTGAGTGTGTGGCCCCCCGTGTGTCAGGAGGACGGAGCAGCACCCAGAGCCCCGAGCCTCCACCTCATTCACTGATACAGAAGATCCTAGAGCTGAGCAGCAGGATGACTGAGCTGCTGACTGGAGAGGTGAGCACTGCTGGGAATGCTGGGACACCCCAAGGGATGAAGTGTCTGGAGGAGAATTGTATCATTGTCTGTGTCAGGTTCCTATAAGGTGTCAGGATGTCGCCGTCTATTTCTCCATGGAGGAGTGGGAGTATTTAGAGGGACACAAGGAACTGTACAAAAACGTCATGATGGAGGATCAGCCACCCCTCACATCACCAGGTAAGTGGAGACCTCCCTGATTATAGAGGAGACCAGGTGTGAGAGTCACCTCGATCCCCATCATCTGATCATCACATAGAAACAATAGTTTCAGTCCCTGTGTTTATGTCCTATAGATGGATCCAGTAGGAGAAATCCCCCAGAGAGATGTCCCCGTCCTCTATATTCCCAGGATGGTCCAGAGGAAGAGCAGAACCTCCCACTGGATGATCAGGTAGATGAAGCGGAGATTCCTGGAAATCCTCTATAGATTGATGTAATGAAGCTTCTCCTAACCTCCTCCAGCACCAGTGGAGTATACACCATATCTCGAATAGTCAGCTCACTGTTGATAACCAGCACACGGAGAAGCACAGAGAGGTAAGAAGCAGCCTCAATAGTGATAATCATAGAAATAAATGGTTTCAGTATCAATCCATATTTTCAATAAAATTCCAAAACTTTAGAGCAGGTCTAACACACTGACTCTTTTCGGCGTCATCTCCTTAGTCGTACTGTGATCACAAATGCTGCACACCAGGTTTTAATGGATTACTGTTTACAAAACTGTTCACAAACCATACTTGATGGGAACCCAGATTGGGAAACTCAAAATGTCATTTTACTAGGAGTTTACTCCAAAATAATATGCATCAGTTTTCCGGCCAGGAGGTTTCCTTTATTTGGGTCAACTTTTACCTCAGGGTTGTGGGTTGCCCTTTGAGCATTACATTTGGTGTAGAAACAAGCAAAAAATTTGATACACTCACCCGAGGTAGCCGGCCAAAAAAGTAACCCCAAAAAAGTTTGCTAATGGCTTACACTGTTGCCACCATTTTGGAAGTTGATTTGTAGCATGCACATTGCTATTTTGCACCATTGGCCACATGACGCAGCATTCTCCTACAAACATTTCACAGCTTTGGGTGACCCAAACCAGTGAGGCCGAATCACAACAAACTCAACTGACACGTACACTTCAGCTGACTCTTCTGGGCAAGAAAATTTTGTTACTGTGGACCACGTAGGAAATGCTTGAGGGGACATGGAAGCAGCAAATTCAGGACGCCACAAAATGGGCCCCAAAAACCATGCAAAAGAACACATTCAGACTAATGACACATGAAAGAACATTGTACATAAGGGTGCAAAAGTAACCTCCATATTCCCAACCTATTGCAAACAGCTATGGAGGGACGGAGGGTGGTTATCAGCTTGGCATTCCTTCTGACCAATCTCTATGTACTAACACAACTCTGTCCTTAATTCTGACGGTGTGTCTGTGTGACAAAGATTGGGCCAAATGTACCATTTGCTTAAAAATATGCTTACACATTTTTGAAACAGTCTTTCATTCTTGTTTTCCAGTTTATCAAGCAGACTATTGAGGGGTTCACGAAAGCGGTGGGACCAAGTGGTGGTAAGTCACACAAACAAACAATACTAATCACACCTATAATAACCAAAGTAAAGCATGTTAGATCTACACACCATTTTAGAAAGGCACCAACCATTACACTCTCACTGTGGGTCCACAGGATGGTGCATGGGGGAAGGGTGGACACATTGCAGTGCTTTTCAGATATAGGTGGGACGCAAGTAGGTGAAGTCTTTGCAAAACAAGTGCACAACCTATTAGCTCTTCTCTTTACCAGAATGTGTCAGCTGGTTTTGGGAATGGGATCAATTGCCTAACTGTTACATTGCTGAGGATAATACTTCTTTCAGGATGTGGGCTTCACACACCCAGGTTGATGTCCCACCCTGCTCTTTACTAGAGTCAGATAACACAGGTATGGTCAGGCCTCCATAGAAACCACTCAAACTAAATCTTCAAAAGCTTATGTACAACACCAAGGTCCAATTAGTGACCAAGAGCTGGAGACACGCTATTCATTCAAGGTTTTTTTTTTTTTTTTTTGCTTATTAAAACAAGACAGTGATAAATATTCTTTTCTTCTAAGCCATTTTCATTTTTGGATTGAAGATTTCTCTATCTGCTCATCTGTATCTGATTGTGGGGGCGGCCATCTTGCCTGTGCTGCTTCTAACTGAATTTAGAGAGATGTTTTACAGCAGCTTCATGCACATTGGAGCCTTAAGACTGACTCATTCCCATTGACTTCTATGAGAGTTTTCTAGGCATGTGTCCAGGGAAGAAGTCATTGTGCAGGGAGAGGGTGAGCGAAGACTATCTCCTACTGTGAATGGTGGATCCTGTGTTATCGTTACACATTGGTGTCACCTTGTAGTGTAAATCTGCTTTTACTGATAATGAGCAGACTACTTAAAATCACTTTGTACATAACAGGAAGTGGCAGATAATTATTAGGCCAAGTGGCCAAAGTGAAAACTGCTGGACTCAAGAGTTTTTAACAAATATTGAAAGTGATATGGAAAATTTTAAAAAACATAATCAAGAATTCCTCAAAAATGTGTTTACTAGTGATGAGCGATTATGTCGTCTATCGTCATCGGGTCGATAGTCGATATCGCCAATTATCAACACGATTTCCGATAGTCGATAATAGATTATCGCCGATGACCATTAAAGTCTGTGGGAGAGGAACAACACCCTCATTCTTACACCCAAACAGGGCTGGAGAAGCTGGAATTAACATCCACAACAGTAAACTGGATATGTGCTACATCTTAGGTAACACAATTAGGTTACAAAAGTCACAGAAAAAAACTCACTGACCATTCACTATCCCTGTCTTGCACCACAGCATGACCCTTAAACCTGCATCACCCACAAATTAAAAAGTGCCAGAAGGCAGTATTATTTGAACCATCATTTTACTTGAACTGGACATTGATTATCCATGTCCTTGGCCACAGCATGAGCCCGGAACCTGCATGACCCCCAGATTAAAAAGTGCAGGAAAAAGGAGTCTTTGAACCACCATTTTAGTTGAACTGGACATTGACTATACCTGTCCTGTACCGCAGTATGACCATTAAACCTGTCTGACCCACAGAATAAAAATTGCCAGAAAAAGGAGTCTTTGAACCACCATTTTAGTTGAACTGGACATTGACTATACATGTCCTGAACCGAAGCATGACCCTTAACCCCCTTAACGACCGCCCACCGTCTTATGATGGCGGGCATTTTAGGTCGTTCGTCTGCAGCGCCGTCTTTTGACGTCGCTGCAGACATCGGCAATTGCGCTGGGATCGGGCCTGTACTACACAGCCCTGATCCCAGAACATGTCCTGCAGGCATCGGGCAGCGGAGGAAACCTCCGCAACCCGATGCTTTAACCCTTTGATTGCGGCGGTGCGTTACCGCAGCGCAATCAAAGGGTTCCCCTGCTCTGTCGGGTGATCGGAACGCCCGGTCACCCGAGAGAGCTCAGGGACCAGCTGCACAGTCAGCTCTGGGGACCTAGCGTGGCCTCAGAGTTGTCTGTGTATGAATGCAGTGATTAGGACGCACTGTGTGCTGTCCTAATCACTGCCTGTGTCAAACTGACACAGATTAGCATGCATTAGCATATATGAATATGCTAATTAAGAGATGGGCGAATTTCTCAAAAATTCGATTCGGTCACTTCGCCGAATTTTCCGACAAAAATAAATTCGGTCCGAATTACTTTGGGACGAATCGCGTTAAAAAGCAGCTATTTCCAGGCTGCACAGAGCCTGCAGGGTGCTGTAGAACGTTGTGCCATGCTTAAATATGCAGAGGGAGCTTGGTTTGGTCTTCATACAATGTTGTGTTTTAGTATGACACGCAGATGACTGCCGCCGCTCTTAGAATCGCTTCACTATAAAATTCCCTGGGCACTTAGGAGGGCAAAACTGACCAAAAAACTCAAGCGGGAATGTAGCCTGATAAAGTCATGCCAGCGAAAAGCTGGAAAAAACAAGCTGAGAAACTCAGTGGCAACATTAGTGACAGAGTGTGGAGGTGACGGCGGCAGCCACAGCAGCATGAGGTCAGGCAGTGGCACAATGACAATCTGGAGGTGGCAAAACAGGAGGAAGCCACAGAATGGCACAATGACTGAGAGCGGAGGTCACGGCGGCAGCAGCATGAGGTCAGGCAGTGGCACAATGACACAGTGTGGAGGACACGGCAGCAGCCACAGCAGCAGCATGAGGTCAGAAAGTGGCACAATGACACATTGTGGAGGACACGGCAGCAGCCACAGCAGCAGCATGAGGTCAGAAAGTGGCACAATGACACAGTGTGGAGGACACGGCAGCAGCCACAGCAGCAGCATGAGGTCAGGCAGTGGCACAATGACATTCTGGAGGTGGCAAAACAGTATAAGGCCACAGAGTGGCACAATCACACAGTGTAGAGGTCACAACAGCAGCAGTATGAGGTCAGGCAGTGGCACAATGACATTCTGGAGGTGGCAAAAACAGGAGGAAGCCACAGAATGGCACAATGACTGAGAGCGGAGGTCACGGCGGCAGCAGCATGAGGTCAGGCAGTGGCACAATGACACAGTGTGGAGGACACGGCAGCAGCCACAGCAGCAGCATGAGGTCAGAAAGTGGCACAATGACATTCTGGAGGTGGCAAAACAGTATTAGGCCACAGAGTGGCACAATCACACAGTGTAGAGGTCACAACAGCAGCAGTACGAGGTCAGGCAGTGGCACAATGACATTCTGGAGGTGGCAAAACAGTATTAGGCCACAGTGTGGCACAATGACACAGTGTGGAGGGCACGGCAGGAGTCACAGCAGCAGCATGAGGTCAGACAGTGGCACAATGACAAATTCTGGAGGTGGCAAAAAAAGGAGTAGGCCACAGAGTGGCACAATGACAGAGATTTGAGGTGACGGCGGCAGGAGCAACAGCATGAGGTCAGAGAGTGGCACAATGACACAGTGTGGATGTCACGGCAACAGCAGCATGAGGTCATAGAGTGGCACAATGACAGTGTTGAGGTGGGTGGCAATACCAGTCCCTGGCAAAGATGGTGGTAGGCAGATGGAGAAACTGGCAGCAGATGTGTGGCATCAGGCGGGTGGCGGCATCAGAACAGTGGCTGAGGCAGGTAGTTTGAACCCAGACGAGACGCCTAAGTCATTGGTGTGGAAATCCTGGCCGATCCACGCCTGATTCATCTTGACAAAGGTCATTAATTCAAAATTGCCCGTGGACAAGCGGTTACTCCTTGGGGTAACGATGGCCCCCGCCGCACTGAACACCCGCTCTGATGCCACACTACTGGCCGGGCAGGACAGCTTCTCCACTGCAAACTCGGCAAGTTGCGGCCACACATCCAGTTTGGCTGCCCAGTAGTCCAGCGGATCTTCTAACTGAGGTGGCAGAGTGCTGTCCAAGTAGGCCACAACCTGTTGGTTCAGGGACTGCTCCAGGTCCTGCTGCTGCTGGCGACTGCCCTCCTCACTAGGCAGGTGAAGGAAGCTGCTCATCAGTGACTCCAGACTTAGGTTACTACTGATGGAGCTGGTACTGCTCCTACCCCCCCACCTTCCCCCAGCAGCCGCGGCAGTAGTACGTGAGCGCTGAGGAACCCCCCGGTCAGACCTGTCAGAGGAGGGACGATGCCGCACATAGGCAGCGGCCAACTGATTACGGAGGATTTCCCTATAGTATTTGAGTTTGTCCTCCCTCTCAATAGCTGGGAAAAAGGCTCCCATTTTGGACCGGTAGCGAGGGTCCAATAGGGTGGAGAGCCAGAAGTCATCCCTCTGCCGGATGCTGACTATTCGGCTGTCACTAGCCAGGCAAATAAGCATGCTGCGGGCCATCTGCACAAGTGACTCCGAGGGGCTCCCTGCTGTGAGGGTTAAGAGGTTTGAACTAAAACTGCATTTTCTTATTAACTGTGAAATCCCAAGCTTTTCTCCTGTGTGAATTCTCTCATGTTTAACCAGACTTGATTTCTCTGTAAATGATTTCCCACATTCTGCACATAAAAGAAGGTCTTTCTCCTTAAAAGTCATCTCAGCTAAAATGGAATCGAATCCATCTTGTCAAGAATGATACAGCAAATATGAAGAAGCATTTGAGATGGTTGCTGTCCAGGATGTAACATTTTTTGTTATCAGTTTCCCCAGGATGTGGAATTTGGTTATCGTCTCTCCTCCTTAAGTTTCGTTTTACTGGAAATCAACTACAAAGTTTCGGCCGATGCATTCCAGAGGCTTTCTACTCAGAGACAACATGGACCAATGAAATGTACTTAAAAGCTGCCTAAATATGGACATACATCCGTTCCTCTCTTCTCTATTGCGCCTGCGCTTGTCTTGATTAGAGTTATACAAATATGTGTGTAAGGCTTTGTTTTAGCAGAACTGCTTGGAACATGAATGAAATTTGATCCAGAACTCTTGTGTCTGACTCAGTTTCTAATCGGCCGATACATGTTCCCCTGATCGTGATTTGGAATACCGGGGCAAACGGGTGACCCCCCAATGTTGGTAAACGACCCCCAACATTTTGGCGCCGCATCGTGAGGCGTGACCTGAGGTGGATCCAGGACCCCCGAGGACCCGAACCTGCCACGGGCGTTTGAGGACCGGAGGATATCAAATTGAGGACTGCAGCCTCTAAAGGTCTCGGTAAGTTGATGCATCTATATGTATTTAACTACCGTTGGCCATTTGATGTCTCCCGGTTAGTAGATTGCTTGTGGCATCTGGTCCGCGGGTGGTCACAATAAAGTGACTCAACCTAGACAACTTTGATCCAGCCCGGCCACGTTTCGAACTTTGTTTTGCTGTGACTTCCAGTAGTTCGGATTGTCACTGTTTGTAGTCACGAACCCCTTTGCCCGGTATGGTTGCTGAAATATAGTGGGAACCTTGACAGTCTTTAAGGTTAATTGTTGAGTGGTGCGGGAGTCTCCGGGTTATTTTAGGACAAGATCTGTGTATTACTAGAATATTCAGGTGGGTCCGGGTTGGAACTAATTCACTAGGGATTGTTCTGAGACATATATAAGTATACATATATGTTCTGACAAAGACCGGGAGGGTACGGTCCCCACATTGTGGCAACAAAGGGTGGGACTATTGTTGGTTAGGTTAGGGATCTTTATTATTTTGATAGAATCCTTGTGTTGTGAGACCGGGATCCGGGCACAGGCCGGTGGCCACGGCTGTGTAGTCTTTGTCAGGATTGGAGACTCCCCATACGTAGAACACCAAAATGTTTAAGCTGTTTCAAAAAGAGCATAAGTTGCCTGAAGAGGCAGAGACTGTCAAGGAGATTGTTTGTAGGAAAGAAGGAAAAAAAATATGTTATACATGCCTGTAAAATGTATAAGTTGGTGGGATTGCCAAAGAAGGGCAGATTGCAGCCATCCAAGTGGCAGGAGATAATAGAGAGTTCGAGAGGAAAATTGTCCGATAAGGGATGGCTGGAGATGGCACAGGCTCACCTCCGAGTGGCCAGATGTATGCAAAAGGAAGAAAAAACTGCATTCAGGGTTAATTTTATATTCAAGCTACATCACTTGTTATCTTTCACACTGAAATTCTGGCAGAGTGTATAACCTTGGCTTCGATTCAAAGCATCTGTTAGGGGGGGTAGCTGCTGCGGGGACATTTCTCCCCTCGGCTCTAAGGTGTACTGAAAAATTGTAGCGCTCAGTCAAAGAAAGTGCAGTCGTGTAGTTTGATCGAAGAGAAAAGATAATAAAAAATATATATGAGACTTGAGAGAAAAAAGCATAATTACGCTCTGTGTAATGAGTATAAATCATGAAGATAAGCTAGCATGTTGAGACAAGCACTGAAAGAACAATGATGTCTTCCCTAAGTCCACCCCTAAAGCCCCAAGAACCCCAGAGGGAGAGTGGATGACCCGCAGTGCGGTGGTCTCACCCACGTTTGGTCAAGGGGGGTTTCGGGGAATAGGTAGGGCCCCTCGTGCTCTGTACCCCCCTCCTGGGACCGAGTACAATCCGGAAAGGTGGGATCCCAAGCTCAGTTGCATGTTAAAGACCCAGCACGGTGGTCAAGTACTGTTCTCTCTGGGTCATGGAGACATCACCACTCACCGGGTGGGAGCCATAGTTAACCCCGCCAACCCTCAATTGTCACACCGAGGGGGATTGGCAGAGACCCTCATGGAAAAAGCTGGTTTAGAAGCCCAACAAGATTGTGAAAGGTATCTCAGAGATAAGGGGAGAGTAGATACCGGGTCCGCTATTCTCCTCAGTGCAGGAGATCTTCCTTGTATGTATCTAATTCATGCTGTGGGTCCAATTTACAGCGGTAAGGATGATGACAATGAAACTACCCAGCTCACATCTGCTGTTGCCAATTCTTTGCTTTTGATGAGTGAAGTGGAGGATGGACGGATGACAGGTCGATCCATCTCTCTCCCACTGATCTCCTCTGGTCTTTATAAGTTTCCTTTACATGAATGTATAAGGGTTCATCTGCATGCATGTTCCAATTTTATTACCAAAAATGAGAAATGTAATTTAGATGAGGTTAGGATTGTTTCCCAAGCAGCCTCCACCTGCCCCTTTGTATGTTGCATTTACCCCCAAACAGATAGATTGCCTATCCAGTAAATTGCCAGACCCCATGAAATTCCCCATGCAGTTTCTAAGAAAGTTGTCACAAACCAGGCAAATCTATGGGGCTAATTGGAAAGATTTAGAGACCCTGGTGCTTGTCAGAACCTCTGATGATTACCTCCCCACAAAGTAGGAGCGATAGTGACTCCAGCAAACACAGCGTTAACCAACGCTGGAGGATTGGCAGCGAAGCTCATTAGGGAGCCCGTCCAGGTGGAATGTGCCTGTTTCATAGAAAACAAGGGAATCTTAGAACTGGGCTCTGCAGTGGTTACTGGAACATGGGGAGTTGCCATGTGAAGTCCTAATACACACCGTAGGCCCCGTATATGACAGCAAGAACCCAGATAAGAATATAGAGATCCTTCGATCAGCCATCTGGAATGCTCTTAGCGCTGCCAGCAGGGTCACCCGAGATGACATGCCTAAACGCTCCATCTCACTACCTCTGCTTTCAGCTGGTATCTGTGGATACCCCATTCTAGAATGTGTACAACTGCATTTAATGCCTATTATGCAATTTATCACTGAAGGCCATACCCATGGAATCCACCCCCCCAACCTAATACCCCCCTGGGCAGGAAGGGGACGAGAAAGGCCCCCCAGTATTCCGGGGGAAGCCCCCCAGTGGGGTATTTTAGATTCTTTTGGGAAAGTCCCAAAGGGGGGGCCCCAGATCATTTTCAAAGCACTGATAAATTTGCGGGAGGTTTTGTTTTACATTTTTTCCCCCAATTGAAATAAATAAGAAGTGGTTTGGGTTTAAATTTAAAATCTACTATAATAAACAAGGTTTGTTAATTACAGTAGGGGAGGGGGTTTTAAAGGGGTTTAAAATGAAAAAATTGGGCCCCCAATACTGGATGCCCTTCCAAAACCCCTTTTTAAAACCTCGCATGGTGCTGGCTGGGGAAAAGGATGGGTTTTGGGCAGGGATGGGTGAAGAAGGGCTGCCCCTTTATTACCTAAACAACCGGGAAAGTGTAGGGAAAAAAATCACTTTGCCCTAGGAAAGGGAAAAATTAAGGAAACCAGGAGTGGACACTTTTTGGGGGGCCTCCGGGCTATTGATTGGACTGGAGGCGGGAAACGGGGTTACAGCAGGGGGCAGGGGTACTACTATTATACTGGGGGTTGCAAACTGGTACTGTGCTGTTTGGCTTTCCCCCTCTACAAAAATCTTTTGGGCCCCAAGGAAAACTGCGGGAGGAACCCCACGGGAATTTTTCCTTTGCAAAAAAAGGGGAGCCCTGATGGGCATGATAAGGGAGGTATTGCTGAAAACCCTTCCTACCAAGACCCCCAAAAAGTATGAACCAAATAAATTTTCTCTGATTTGAAGGGACAGTTTCCGGGGGAAAAAACCTCAAATGATGGGGTAGGTAACGGGAAAGGTTGCGTGTTAAATTTCCCCCCTTTTAGAGGGGTTTCTTCACAATTCTTCTGAAAAATTTTCCCACCCCCTTTTAAACCCCCAGGGGTTTGAGCAGTTTCCAAAGGTCCCCAAATGGCTATTTTTTGTTTCAGGAAGGCCCAATAGGGACGGGTGGAGAAAATCGGTTCTTTGGGGGGGATTGTGGGTTTTAAGGGGTTTTTGAACTAAAACTGCTTTTTTCTTTTTAAAACTGTAAAAACCCAAAAGCTTTTCCCCTGTGTAAAATTTCTTTTAATGTTTAACCAGACTTGTTTTTCTCTTTTTAAATGTTTTCCCCACTTTCTGCACATAAAAGAAGGTCTTTCTCCAAAAAAAGTAACTCAGCTAAAATGGAAACGAATCCATCTTTTCAAGAATGATCAGCAAATATAAGAAGCATTTGAGATGGTTGCCCGTCCCGGATGTAAAAAAATTTTTTTTTACGGGTTTTCCCCCGGATGTTTGGAAAATTTTGGGTTTTCCCTCTCTCCCCCCTTAAGTTTGTTTTTCTGGAAATCAACTACAAAGTTTCCGGGGGCCCATGCCCTTCCAGAGGCTTTCTAACTCAAGACAACATGGACCAATGAAATTTTACTTAAAAAACCTGGGCCCAAATATGGACTACCTTTCCCTTCCTTCTTTCTTATTGCGCCTGCGCTTGTCTTGATTAGAGTTATTCAAATTATGTGTGTAAGGCTTTGTTTTTGCAAAAACTGTTGGGAAAAAATGAAGGAAAATTTAAACCAAACTCTTGTGTTGACTCAGTTTTAATCGGCCCATACATGTTCCCCCCGATCGGATTTGGAAAAACCCGGGCAAACGGGTGACCCCCCCCTTTTTGGTAAACCCAAACCCCCAAACACTGCCTCCCTTTCCCCTGTATAAATGCCCCCGGTGTTTTGGGGGTTCATCTGCCTGCTTCCTTTATCTCCATCCACCTCCTCCCCGTGCTCCCGCTCCTCCCCTTTTTGTCCCCCTGGGTAAGGGAAAAACCCACTATTTCCCCCAGACAATGCTTTGCTCCCTTTTCCTCCCCCTCCTCCTCCATTTTCAGTCCCCCCGGACCATGTGGGGCCCCGAGAGTAGTCGCCCCGGGCCCAGGGCCCCTCCCCCGGGCAGATTTTTTTAGCATTGTTCCCCCGGCATGAAGCAGTGGGAAAGACGTTATTCATCCGGGGAAATTCCCCGGGGACGGGCAAAAAAAGTCGCCTCCCCCAGAATGGCCTCAAAACGGGAGGTGTCCCCGCATGGAAACTGCCACTGGCTACAATTTAAAATTAAAACAGGGGAAATCTTCTGTCTGCCTGGATCAAACAAAAAAACGTTTAAGGCCCCTTTTCTAGTTCATACGTCGGGGCCAACTCGCAGGCTGGAAATTTCCAAACGGGTGGAAAAAATGCATATCAGAGTGTGTTGGGGGGAAAGGCCGTTCTGCCCCTGCAAAATCGAGGAGGGTGTTCCCCGGTTTGTACGAATGGATAAAAAAGTATGCACAGTTTCCTGGCCAAATTTTTAAAAAAGTTCTGAAGATCGGTGGAAGGGCTTCAAAGGGAAAAAAATTTTCACAACCGATTGAAACCCTGGGCCATGCAGGGGGGCATGGACCATCCCCCTCGGTGAGCGCGGAAAACCAAAGTTTCCCCCCAAATTTTCCGTCACCAAAGGTTCCGATTTGCGTTTTGGCGCGGAGGGAAAGCCAAAACATCCCATTTTTTTTGCTGCATGACCCCGGGAATTCCCCCCCTGTGTTTACTTCGTTCGCCGAGGGAAGCCCCGGTGTAGAACTGCGTGGAAAACCGCTGTGCCCAAAACATGTGGTATGAGGGGGCAGTACTTGTGGAGGCTGAGATGGGGGGTGGAAAAAAGGAGGAGGAGGGGGGCGGACCCTTGGGCGCAAAGGGACAAGCATTTTTACAAAGGGAGGGGGGAAAGCGGGGTCTCCCGTTTCCCCCGTTGTTGGGGTGCCTGGGGAGGGAAAAACATTCACCCCCGTGGGGCCCTAAAGGACTTTCTGGCCCCGCCGTAGTTACAGCTCCAGAAGTCCGCGCT
>JAODAL010068702.1:0-16697 GCA_025379985.1 Phyllomedusa bahiana
CCCCCCCCCCTACCCTCTAAACCCCCACCCAAAACCCCCCCCCCCACCAATCCCCGACCTTTTTTCCTGCCCCCCACAACCCAATCCCCTTTCATCCTCTAATCCCACCGCCCACACAATCCCTCTGCATTTCCAAACCTGCCCCAATCCCCCGCCACACAATCCCCTGCATCCCTTAGATCCCACCACCGCCCACACAATCCCTCTGCATCCTCTAGATCCCTCCGCCCACACAATCCCTCTGCATCCTCTAGATCCCACCGCCCACACAATCCCTCTGCATCCTCTAGATCCCACCGCCCACACAATCCCTCTGCATCCTCTAGATCCTGCCGCCCACACAATCCCTCTGCATCCTCTAGATCCCACCCGCAACCACACAAACCCTCCTGCATCCACTAGATCCCCACCCACACAATCCCTCTGCATCCTCTGGATCCCGCCGCCCACACAATCCCTCTGCATCCACCAGATCCCGCCACCCACACAATCCCTCTGCAGCCACTAGATCCCGCCACCCACACGATCCCTCTGCATCCTCTAGATCCCGCCACCCACACGATCCCTCTGCATCCTCTAGATCCCTCTGCATCCACCAGATCCCGCCGCCCACACGATCCCTCTGCATCCTCCAGATCCCGCCGCCCACACGATCCCTCTGCATCCTCCAGATCCCGCCCGCCCCCACCAAGATCCCTCTGGGAATCCAACCAGATCCCCTGCCTCCTCCAACCTGCCCACCCCATTACGATCAAAACCTCTGCATCCACTAGATCCCTCTGCATCCTCCAGATCCTGCCACCCATACGATCACTCTGCATAAACCAGGTCCCTTTGCCCACACGATCCCTCTGCATCCACCAGATCCCTCTGCATCCTCCAGATCCTGCCACCCATACGATCCCTCTGCATCCACCAGATCCTGCCACCCATACGATCCCTCTGCATCCACCAGATCCCACCGCCCACAGATCCTGATCCACCAGAATCCCTCTTGCATCCTCCAGATCCTCCACCCATACATCCCTCTTTCATCCACCAGATCCCACCCGCCCCCCATGATCCCTCTGCATTCCCAGAACCCACCGCCCACAAGATTTCCCCCCTGCATCCCTAGACCCTCTGGGATCCACCAATCCTGCCACCCATACATCCCTCTGCATTTCCTCCAATCCTGCCACCCAAAACGAATCCCCTCTGCATCCTCCAGATCCTGCCACCCATACGATCCCTCTGCCTCCACCAGATCCCTCTGCATCCTCCAGATCCTGCCACCCATACGATCCCTCTGCATCCACCAGATCCCACCGCCCACACAATCCCTCTGCAAACCCACCCAATCCCTCTGCTCCCCAATCCCCCCCAACATCCCTCTGCATCCACCAGATCCCACCGCCCACATGATCCCTGTGCATCCACCAGATCCCTCTGCATCCTCCAGATCCTGCCACCCATACGATCCCTCTGCATCCCCCCAATCCCACCGCCCCAGACAATTCCCCTTTTGCATCCACCAGATCCTGCACACCCATAAAGATCCCTCTGCATCCACCAGAATCCCACCGCCCCACACAATCCTCTGCAATCCACCAGACCCTCCCCCTGCATCCTCTAGAACCCTGCCACCCATACGAATCCCTCTGGGATCCACCAGATCCCACCCGCCCACACAAATCCCTCTGCACCACCAGATCCCCCGCCCCACAAGATCCCTCTGCATCCTCCAGATCCCTCTGCATCCTCCAGATCCTGCCACCCATACGATCCCTCTGCATCCACCAGATCCCACCGCCCACACAATCCCTCTGCATCCACCAGATCCCGCCGCCCACATGATCCCTCTGCATCCACCAGATCCCTCTGCATCCACCAGATCCCTCTGCATCCTCCAGATCCTGCCACCCATACGATCACTCTGCATAAACCAGGTCCCACCGCCCACACAATCCCTCTGCATCCTCCAGATCCCACCGCCCACACGATCCCTCTGCATCCACCAGATCCCGCTGCAGCCTCCAGATCCTGCCACCCATACGAAACCCTCTGCAAACCACCAGATCCCCCACCGCCCCAAAACAAATCCTCTGCATCCACCAGATCCTGCCACCCATACGATCCCTCTGCATCCTCCAGATCCCTCTGCATCCTCCAGATCCCTGAAAAATCCACCAGATCCTGCCACCCATACGATCCCTCTGCATAAACCAGGTCCCTCTGCCCACATGATCCCTGTGCATCCACCAGATCCCTCCAGCCGCACGATCCCTCTGCATAAACCAGGTCCCTCTGCATAAACCAGGTCCCTCTGCCCACATGATCCCTCTCTATCCACCAGATCCCTCCATCCACACAATCCCTCTCTATCCACCAGATCTCTCCATCCACACAATCCCTCTCTATCCACCAGATCTCTCCGTCCACACAATCCCTCTCTATCCACCAGATCTCTCCCCATCCCCCACAAACCCTTTTTTTCCACCAGATCCCTCCATCCACACAATCCCTCTCTATCCACCAGATCTCTCCATCCACACAATCCCTCTCTATCCACCAGATCTCTCCATCCACACAATCCCTCTCTATCCACCAGATCCCTCTGCCCACACGATCCTCCACAGTCAATCTGCTCCCTCGACCCATATGATCGCTCTGTATTCACCAGATCCTTCCACCCATTTGATCCCTCTTTATCTGTGTCCTTATCTCTGGTAACAAGCAGCACATAATCAAAGTATATCCTCTATTCGCTAGAATAGAATACCAGGACTGCCAGTGAAGACTGACACATCCACAGGAAAGGGGCAGAACATTGCTGCTCTCTTTTGGGATTTATCAGGCTGTTGGAAAGCTTGGCATGATCCGGCCCCGGCCAAATTAGAACCTGTTTAGAGCCCAGGAGGCTCCCATAGGCGGGTAAACTCACTGGTTATTTAGGGTCCTATCCCTAATAGTTAATGGTAAAACAAAAACAAGGGTTTTTTTGTGGAGGAGAAAAAATCACACAACCCGGAGGTAGAGACAGAGATTCACCAAGAAAAACAATCACGAGAGAGGGAACTAGTCAATTACTGCCGACAGCCGAGGACACAGCCGAGAGCCAACGAGACGCAAACCAGACGGATCCAGCCGAAGCGCAGACAGGCGCAAGACCAAACAGGAGTCACAGCCGAAGCGCAGACGAGAGCGCAAGAACCAGACTGGGGTCCCCCCAGCCGAGACGCAAGAGAGCCAAAAACCAAACAGGATCACAGCCAGACGCAGACGGAGGCGCAGGACCAAACAGGTCACAGCCCAGAGCGCAACGAGACGCAGAACCAGACTGGAGTCACAGCCGAAGCCCCCCGAGACCAACTGGAGTCCCACAGCTGAGAGCGAAACGAGACCAGAGACCCCGACTGGAGTCACAGCCGAGAGCGCAGACGAGAGCGCAAGACCAACTGGAGTCACAAACCGGAGCGCAGACAAGGCGCAAACCAGACTGGAGCACAGCCAGAGCGCAGACGAGAGCGCAGGAACCAAACAGGAGTCAAAAGCCGAGAGCGCAGACGAAGCGCAGGACCCGACTGGAGTCCCCCCAGCCCCAGAGCCAAGGGGAAACCCGACGGGTCACAGCTTTTGGAGCGCAACAGAGCGCAAGAACCAGACCCCCGGGGTCACAAACCAAGCGCAGACGAAGTGCAGAGACCAGACGGATCACCCGAGAGCGCAGACAGATGCAAGCCAGACTGGAAACACAGCCAAGCGCAGACGAAAAGCGCAGAGACCAACGGAGTCACAACCAGGGGGGCGCAACAGGCGCAGAACCAAGACGGATTCACACCGAGAGCGCAGACAGAGCGCAGAGACCAGACTGGGGTCACAGCCAGACGCAGACGAGAGCGCAGAACCAACTGGGTCACCCGAAGCGCAACGAAGCGCAAAAACCAAAATGGAGTCACAGGGCCAGGGGGTCACACCGAGGAAATCACACCCCAGACGCAGATGAGACGCAAGACCAGACGGATCACAGCCGGAAACGCAGAACCAGACAGGGTCACAGCCCCAAGTCACAGCCAAGCGCAGAACCAACTGGAGTCACAGCCGAGGCGCAGAGACCAGACAGGGGTCACAAACCGAGAGCGCAGACAAAAGCGCAGAGACCAGACTGGAGTTCACAGCCGAGAGCCAGATGAGAGCGCGAGAAACCCCCGAAAATGGATCAAAGCCAGAGGCAGAGACCAGACCGGAGTCACACCCCAGAGCGCAGAGACCAGACTAGTCACAGCCAGAGCGCACCGAGAGCGCAGAACCAGCTGGAGTCCACCCCGAGACCAGATGAGAGCGCAAGACCAACAGGAGTCACAAAACCAGGATCCCCCAGCCGAGAGCGCAGAGACCAGACAGGAGTCACAGCCAGAGCGCAGAGACCAGACTGGGGGTCACAGCCGAGAGCGCACCAGACGCAAGACCAGACTGGAGTCACAGCCGAGAGCGAGATGAGACGCAGAGACCAACAGGAGTCACACCGAGGAAAACACAGCCCCCAGAGCGCAGAGACCAGACAGGAGTCACAGCCGAGGAGCCAACAGCCGAGGCGCAGCCGGACGCAGGACCAGACAGGAGTCACACCGAGGATCCACAGCCGAGAGCCAGCCAGACGCCCGAGACCAGAAGGATTTTAAAGGCCAGGATCAAAACCCAGAGCGCAGCCGAGACGCAGAGACCGACAGGATCACAGCCGAGAGCGCAGAGACCCAGACAGGATTTCCCCCCAGCCGAGGAGTCCCCCCCCAGCCGAGAGCGCACCGAGAGCGCAGGACCAGACAGGATCCCCCACCGAGAAACGCAGAGACCAAAACGGAGTCACACCGAGGGAATCCCCCCCCGGAAAAGCAGCCCCCGAGCGCAGAGACCAGAAAAGGATCACAGCCCCAGAACCAGAGACCAACGGAGTCACAGCCCAGGAGTCCCCCAGCCGAGAGCGCAGCCCCAGAGCGCAGAGACCAACTGGGGTCACAGCCGAGAGCCCCCAGAGACCAACTGAAGTCACACCCCCAGGCGCAAAAGAAGCGAGAGACCAGACTGGAGTCACAGCCAGAGCCCCAGAGACCAACGGAGTCACAGCCAGAAACCCCGGCCCCAGCCAGGACCTGAAAAACCCGGCCCCAAACCAGAACCGGGAACCCGGCCGAACCGTGAACCAAGCCGAGACCCGGGCCTTGGGAACCGAGCCGAGAACCCGGGGCCTCGAACCCGCCGAGAGCCAGGACCCTGGAACCCGGCCAGACCCGGGGCCCCCCGAACCCGGCCGGATCCAGGCCGCAAAAACCCCCCCGAGAGCCAGGACCGGAACCCGGCCCCCGACCCCGGACCGCGAAACCCGGGCCCGGATAAAAACCCGCAAACCCGGGGCCCAGATCCAGGACCGCAACCCGCCGAAGCCAGGACCGCGAACCCGGGGCCCAGAGCCAGACCCCCTGAACCCGGCCGAGACCAGGACCGGAAAAACCCCGGGCCAGACCCAGGACCGTGAACCCGGCCGAGAGCCAGGACCGTGAACCCGGCCGAGCCCCATGACCGTGGAACCCCCGAACCCCCCTTTACCCTTGAAAACCCCCCCCCCAGACCCAGACCGTGAACCCGGCCGAGACCGGGCCGGAACCCGGCCCCCAAGCCAGGACCGTGAACCCGCCGGAACCCATGAAACCGTGAACCCGCCGACCCCCGGACCGCGAACCCGGCCGAGATCCAGGTCCGCCAACCCGGCCGAGAGCCTGGACCGTGAACCCGGCCGAGACCCAGGACCGCGTACCCGGCCGAGATCCAGGACCGCTAACCCGGCCGAGATCCAGGACCGCGAACCCGGCCGAGGACTTTTGGGAACCCCCAGCCAGACCCAGGAAACCCCTAAAAACCCAGCCGGGCCCCTGACCCCGGGAACCCGGGGGAGAGCCAGAACCGTGAAAACCTGGCCGAGGGCCCGGGACCGTGAACCCGGGCCCCGACCCCGGGGCCGTGAACCCGGCCAACCGTGAACCCCCGAAGCCAGGACCGTGTACCCCCGAGACCAGGACCCGAAAACCCCGCCAAGACCCCCAAACCGTGAACCCCCACGAGCCCAAGCCATGAAACCCGGGACAAGACCCAGGACCGTCAACCACGCCGAGACCCAACCGGAACCCGGGGGCCCAGAGCCAGGACCTAACCCCCGGCCGAGACCAGGACCGTGAACCCGGGGAAGCCAGGACCGGAACCCCCGAGACCCAGACCGTGAACCCGGCCAAAACCCCGGACCGTAACCCGGCCGGAGCCCGACCCCCGAACCCGGCCGAGGCCAGGACCGGAACCCGGCCCCAAGCCTGGGCCGGAACCCGGGCCCAGACCAGGCCGGAACCCGGCCCAGACCCAGGGCCGTGAGCCGGCCGAGACCCAGGACCGTGAACCCGGCCGAGACCCAGGACCGTGAACCCGGCCGAGACCAAGCACCGTGAACCTGGCCGAGACCCAGACCCATGAACCCGGCCGAGACCCGGGAAACCCCCGCGAACCCGGCCGAGACCCAGGACCGTGAACCCGGCCGAGACCCAGACCGTGAACCCGGCCGAGACCCAGGACCGCGAACCCGGCCGAGACCCAGGACTGTGAACCAAGGGATCCAGGACCACGAACCCGGCCGAGACCCAGGACCATGAACCGAGCCGAGACCCGGGACCGCGAACCCGGCCAAGACCCAGGACCGTGAACCCAGCCGAGACTCATCAATGAAGAACTAGAAGCAAAGATCCATCAACATCTAAGAGCAGTAAACAGCGCAAGCATCAGAATCCAAGACTGAAGACGAGGCTGGAAATAGGGTTCACGAAGAAAGACTGTCCAAGAAATTAGGAAGCAAAGATCCATCAACATCTAAAGAGTAGTCAACAGAGCAAGCATCAGAATCCATAGATGGAGCAAGTCCTTCAGAGCTGAAATCTCTGAGCTGAGCCGCCTCTAGTGACTTCTCAGTGACGGCTCCTCCATGTCTGTTCTATGTCTATGTTGGAGATACACGCACTCAATATGCATGAAGCGCAGTCGCCTTGAATGCCCTGGTGCTGTTTTTGGGCGTCTGGGCCAGAATCGGAGATGGGCACCAGCTGCGACAATAGGAAATGTGTCGGCCGTGGACAGGAACACCCCCTCCACCCACAGTGTGCGGGGCAGGGTCAGCCAGGTGCTTTATGGGAGCGCCCCTGTTCTCTGGGTTCCCCCATTGGCCAGGACGGTCAGGTATAGACAGGATCTACTCACGTTTTGACGTAAGGGTCTGAAAATCCATTGACGTCCATGGCAGCGAGGTGAGCGCAGCGCATGATGCCCACCACGAGCCCCCCGCGTTCCGTGCTATACGTGAGCGACAGAAGGATCCTTCCTCGTTCCTCCAGTTCCCACTCCTGGCACCGCTCCAGCTGCGGGCAGAGAAGGGGGCACTTATGTGTCATATACATTCATGAAGCAGAGCTGCAATACTGGGCTCAGCCTATGGCTAGAGGGGGCGCTGTGGCTCTGATTCTCGCCATTTACAGCGTTACTCTGAGGTGCGATGTTCCTGCAGAATCAATTGTAGAAGAGATGAGAGGAAGGAGGTCAGGGCCGAGCGTCATTGTGCAGAATGTGCTCACAACCCCCGCAGGTGCGGCAGAGGAAAGGATAGAAGGCAGAAGAGAGATGAGGGGGAGACAGTGCGGATATGAGGGAATAGAGGAGAGGATAGAAGAGAGATGAGGAGGAGAGTGCGGATATGGGGGGATAGAGGAGAGGATAGAAGAGAGATGAGGGGGAGACAGTGCGGATATGGGGGGATAGAGGAGAGGATAGAAGAGAGATGAGGGGGAGACAGTGCGGATATGGGGGAATAGAGGAGAGGATAGAAGAGAGATGAGGGGGAGACAGAGCGGATATGGGGGGGGGGGATCTAGGGGAGGATAGAAGGAAGAGACGTGGGGGGAGACAGTGCGGATATGGGGGGATAGAGGAGAGGATAGAAGAGAGATGAGGGGGAGACAGTGCGGATATGGGGGGATAGAGGAGAGGATAGAAGAGAGAGGTGGGGGAGACAGCGCGGATATGGGGGGATAGAGGAGAGGAAAGAAGAGAGATGCGGGGGCGACAGTGCGGATATGGGGGGGTAGAGGAGAGGATAGAAGAGATATGAGGGGGAAACAGTGCGGCTACGGGGGGATAGAGGAGAGGAAAAAGAAAAAGGGGAAAAGTGGGGGAGAACAGCCGGGGGATTTTTGGGGGGATTTGAGGGGGGGGAAAGAAAAGGAAAAAAGACCCCGGGGGGGGACATGCGGGTATGGGGGGAAAAGGGAGAGGAAGAAAAAGGATGTGGGAGAAACAGTGCGGATTTTTTGGGGGGATAGAGGAAGGGAAAAAAGGAATATGGGGGGGGGAAACATTTCGGCCCATGGGGGGAAAAAAGGAGAGGAATAAGGGGAAAAAATGAGGGGGAAAAGAGGAGAGGAAAAAAAGAAGATTTGGGGGAAAAACCAAATGCGGAAAAATGGGGGGGGGTAGAGGGGAGGAAGAAGAGGGAAAAGATAAAGGGGGAGACAGTTTCGGATATGGGGGAAAAGAAAAGGGGAAAGGGAAAAAAAAGAGAAAATAAGGGGGGGTTTGAGGAAAGGATAGAAAAAGAAAATGAGGAGGAGATGCGGAAAATGGGGGGGTAGAGGAGAGGAATTTGAAGGAAGAGACCCTGGGGGGAGAAAAGTGCCCGGGTATGGGGGGGTAGAGGAGAGGAAAAAGAATAAGAATTTTAGGGGAAAACAGTGCGGATTAAAAGGGGGGGGATAGAGGGAAAAAAAGGTTTGAAGAAGAAAAAAAGGGGGGGGACAGGTTTTATATGGGGGGGTAGAGAGAGGGAAAAGAAGAAAAGATGAGGGGGAACAAGGGGGGAAAAATTTGGGGAGGAAAAAAGAGGAAAGGATAGAAGAGAGATGAGGGGGAAAAACCCCTTTCGGGTTTTGGGGGGGGGGATTAAAAGGGGAGGAAAAAAAAGAAAATGAGGGGGAAAACAGTGGGGGATATGGGGGAAAGAGGAGAGGAAAGAAGGGGGAGAAGAGGGGGAGACCCGTGGGGGAAAATGGGGGAAAAAAGAGCAGAGGGGTAAAAAGAGAGATGATGGGGAGACAGCGCGAATATTTGGGGGGGGGGTAGAAGAGAGGATAGAAAAGGCCCGAAAAAGGGGACATCGGAAAAAACAAAGGAAAAAAGGGTATAGGGAGATTTAAAAAAAACCCGGTGGAAAGGGGAGGGGGTAAAACTATAAAAAGGGAAAATTTGGGGGGGGGTACTATAACACAAAATGATGGGTGGGGGGGGGGTCCCCAAAAACCACAGGGGGATGGGTGGAATTGGGGGGAAAACTAAAAAAACCACGGGGGATTGGGGGGGAGGGGGGGATTTTAAAAACACAAGGGGAAAGGGGGGGGGAGGGGGTAACCCAATAAAAACAGGTTTTATGGGGGGATGGGGTTTTTCCTAAACCCCAAGGGGGAAATTTTTGGCCCCGGGGGGGGGTAAAACTATAACACAGGTTGGGGTGGGGTGGAGGGGGGACCTTTTAACAAAAGGTGATGGGCGGATTGGGGGGGAAAACCTTAATTTAAAACAGGTGAAGGGGGGAGGGGGGTTTAAAACTTTTAACACAGGTTTATGGGTGGGGGGGGGGTATCTATAACACAGGTTTATGGGCGGAAAAGGGGGATCCTTTTAACATTGTGAAGGGGGGGAGGGGTTTAAAACCTTTTAAAACAACCCCGGGAAAGGGGGGGTTTGGAAAGGGGGGAAACCCATAACACAGGTTTAAAGGGGTTTAAGGGGGGATCCTAAAAACAGGGGAAAGGGGGGGAGGGGGGGACCTATAACACAGGGGAAAATTTTGGAGGGTTTTTAAACTTAAAAACAAAATGGGATTGGGTTTGGGGGGGTAAACCCATAGCAAAAAAGGGGAGGGTGGAAAGGGGGACCCAATAAAAACAGGTTTTTTTTTGGGGGGGAAAAAGGGGAAACCCAAAACCCCAGTTGATGGGTTTGGGGGGGGTTTCCTATTTAAACCCGGGGTGGGTGGAGGGGGTTTAATATAACCCCAGGGGGGTTGTGGAAAGGGGGATTTTAATAACACCCGGTGAATTTTAAAAGGGGGATCTATAACACAGGTTTTTTTTGGGGGGAGGGGTATGTTTTTAAACCCAGGTTTTGGGTGGAGGGGGGGGAAACTATTTAAAACAGGTTTATGGGTGGAGGGGGTTTCCCCATTAAAACCCGGGGGATGGGGGGGAGGGAAGTTTTGTATAACACAGGTTTATTGGGGGGGAAGGGGGGATCCCAAAAAACAGGTTAATTTGGGGGAGGGGGGGCCTAAAAACAAAATTTTTATTGGGTTTGGGGGGGGTAATTTTATAAAAAACCCCGGGGAAAGGGTGGGGGGGGTAAAGGGATAAAACAGGTGAAAGGGTGGAGGGGGGGGGCCTAAAACACAGGGATTGATGGAGGGGGGAAACTAAAACACGGTGATGGGGGGGGGGGAAACCCATAACACAGGTGATGGGGGAGGGGGTGCCTATAACACAGGGGATGGGTGGAGGGGGTACTAAAAACCCCAGGTTTATGGGGGGAGGGGGGAATTTTAACCAGGTATGGGTGGAGGGGGGTGCCTATAACACAGGTGATGGGGGGAGGGGGGGACCTAAAACCCCAGGGGATGGGGGGGAGGGGGTATCCCAAAAACACCCGGTTATGGGTTTGGGGGGGGTTCATAACAAAAGGGGGTTGGGGTTGGGGGGGTAAAACCCAAAAGAACAGGTGATGGGTGGAGGGGGTATCTATAACACAGGTGATGGGTGGAGGGGGTACCTATAACACAGGTGATGGGTGGAGGGGGTATCTATAACACAGGTGATGGGTGGAGGGGGTATCTATAACACAGGTGATGGGTGGAGGGGGTGCCTATAACACAGGTTTAAAGGGGGGAGGGGGTTTCCCATAAAAACAAGGTTTTTTTGGTGGGAAAAGGGGGGACCTAAAACAAGGGGATTTTTGGGGGGGGAATCATAACACAGGGGAATTTGGTTTGGGTGGGTTTTTTTGTAAAAAAACAGGTTATTGGGGGGGAAGGGGTTAAACAAAACACAGGTTTTATGGGGGGGGGAAAGGGGGGAAATTTTAACACAGGTTTATGGGTGGGGGGGGGTACTATAAAACAGGGGAAGGGGGAGGGGTTGTAAAAACACAGGGGGAAAGGGTGGAGGGGGGCCCCAAAACAAAAGGTTATGATGGGGGGGGTATCCCAAAACCCCAGGGGGAAGGGTTTGGGGGGGGTACCTATAACCCCAGGGATGGGTGGAGGGGTTTCCCATAAAAAAACAGGTGGGTGGGGGGAGGGGGGGAAACCAATAAAAACAGGTGAAGGGGTGGGAAAGGGGGGATGTATAAAAAATAGGTTGGGGGGAGGGGGGCCCCCAAAAAACACAGGTTTATTTGGGGGAGGGGGTATCTTTTAACACAGGGGATGGGGGGAGGGGGTGCCTATAACACAGGTGATGGGGGGAGGGGGGACCTAAAAACACAGGTGATGGGGGGAAAGGGGGGATCTATAACACAGGTTTATGGGGGGAGGGGGTAAGTTAAAACACAAAGGGGATTGGGGTGGAAAGGGGGGGCCTATAAAACAGGTGAAAGAAAGGGGGGGGGTAAACTAAAACACAGGGATTTGGGTTTTGGGGGGGTACCAAAAACACAGGTGATGGGGGAGGGGTTTTCTTAACAAGGGATTTTGGGTGGGGTGGGTTCCTAAAACAAGGTTGAGGTTGGGGGGGTACCTATAACCAGGGGATGGGGGGAGGGGTTTTTCATAACACCCGGGGAAGGGGGGGGGGTTTTCTATAACAAAAGGTGAAGGGTGGAGGGGAAACCCATAACACAGGGTGGGGGAAAGGGGGAGGGGGTTTCCAAAAATAGAGGACAATCCCCCCAGCAGTAAAGGCCCCCCATGAACATCCATCAGGGGGAGCACATAGAAAAAGTCGGGGAAAAATTTATCACTTTTTCCCCCAGGCTCACCTCTTTCATTTTAAAAGGAAAAACCCCCCGGGGAAACGGCCGACAAGGATGACCCCGGGGAGGCCCAACTGCCGGACCCCCGGGAGGGAAAAGCAATTACCACAGAAAATGGAAAGCTAAATGGGCACTTTTCCCCAAAAGGGGCCCCCCCCCCAAAACCTTTCCCACATGTTTCCCCTCATGGATGTTTACACTGCTGGTGCTGGTTCTACATAGTCGAGTCACATTAATATGACCACCAGCTCGAGTTCTTCACACAGTAGGGTTAGCAGAGGTGCAGTGACATCCGTCTGCTCCGGGGCCCCATACACAGTAGGGTTTTTGCAGAGGGGAAGTGGGCACCTTTTGCCCGGGGGGCCCCCTACACATAGGGTTTTTTAAGGTGCAGTGACAAACCGTCAGCTCCGGGTTTGGGCCCCCAAAAACCCGTAAGGGGTTTTGCCCAAATGCAGTTACCAAAAAGACTGCTCCGGGGGCCCCCTACACAGTAGGGGTTTTTCAAAAGGTGCAGGACATTTCCCTCCTCCCCCGGGCCCCCCTACACATAGGGGTTAGCAAGATTATGACATCCTTGCTCCGGGGGCCCCCTACACAGTAGGGGTTTGCAAAAGGTGCAGGTTTACCCTCGTCCCGCTCCCGGGCCCCCCCCCAAAAACAAAGAGGTTTAAACCCCCAAAGGGGGCAGGACCCGCGCTCCGGGCCCATACACAAAGGTTAGCAAGGTGCATGACATCCTCGCTCCGGGACCCCATACCATAGGGTTAGCAGAGGGCATTTACATCCGTCTGCCGGGGCCCCCAAAACAGTAGGGTTAGCAGAGGTTCAGTGACATCCTTGTCCGGGCCCATACACATAGGGTTACGAGGTGCGTGACAACCGTCTGCTCGGGCCCCATACACATAGGGTTACAGAGGGCAGTGACATCCTCGCTCGGGGGCCCCCTACCCGTGGGTTTTGCAGAGGTGCCGTGACATCCCTGCCCGGGGGCCCCCCTACACAGTAGGGTTAGCAGAGGTGCATGACTCCGTCGCTCCGGGGGCCCCATACACAGTAGGGGGGGCAGAGGTGCAGTAAAATCCATCTGCTCCCGGGGCCCCTACACATTGGGTTAGCAGAGGTGCAGGACAACCTTCCCGGCCCCAACACAGTAGGTTAGCAGGGTGCAGTGACTCCCCCGCTCCGGGCCCATACACAGTAGGGAAAACAAGTTTTAGGAAAATCCGTCTGCTCCGGCCCAACACTGGGTTTTCAGAGGTGCATGACACCCCTGCTCCGGGGGCCCCCTACACAGTAGTTAGCAGAGGTGCAGGACATCCGTCCCGCTCTGGGGGCCCATACACATAGGGGGGTTAGCAGAGGGCAGTGACACCGTCTGCTCCTGGCCCATACACGTAGGGTTACAAGGGGCAGTGACATCCGTCTGCTCGGGGGCCCCTACACAGTAGGGTTAGCAGAGGTGCAGTGACATCCTCTGCTCGGGCCCCAACCAGAGGGTTAGCAGAGGGGCGGGCATCCGCTGCCCGGGGGCCCCCTAACAGTAGGGTTGCAGAGGGGGCATGACATCCTCTGCTCCGGGGCCCCATACACAGTAGGGTTAGAAGGTGCAGGACATCCTCTCTTTCCGGGGGCCCCCCAACATAGGGTTAGCAGAGGTCAGTGACAACCGTCGCTCCCCGGGCCCCATCACAGTAGGGTTTCAGAGGTGCAGTGACATCGTCTGCCCGGGGGGCCCCCTACACAGAGGGTTACAGAGGGGGCATGACATCCGTCTGCCCAGGGCCCCATAAAGTAGGGTTTTTCAAGGTGCGTGACATCCCTGCTCTGGCCTTAAAACAGTAGGGTTAGTAAAAGGTGCAGTGACATCCATCGCTCGGGCCTATTTCACATAGGGTTAGCAGGGGCAGTGACACCCGTTGCTCGGGGCCCCCAAAACAGTAGGTTAGGGAAGGGGCAGGGACCCTCTGCCCGGGGCCCCATACACAGTAGGGTTACAAGGTTTCATGACATCCGTCCCGCCCGGGGGCCCCCTAAACATAGGGTTAGCAGAGGTGCATGACTCCGTCTGCTCCGGGGGCCCCTACAAGTAGGGTTAGCAGAGTGCAGTGACATCCTCTGCTCCGGGCCCCCAAAAAATGGGTTAGCCCGGTGAGTGACATCCGTCTGCCCGGGCCCCCAAACAGTAGGGTTACAGAGGTGCAGGACATCCTCTGCTGGGGCCCCCTACACAGTAGGGTTTGCAGAGGTGCAGTGACATCCGTCTGCTCCGGGGCCCATCACAGTAGGGTTTCAAGGTGCGTGACATCCGTCTGCCGGGGCCCATACAAGTAGGGTTTAGCAGAGGTCATACACCCCTTGCTCCGGGGCCCCATAACAGTAGGGTTAGAGAGGCAGTGACATCCGTCTGCTCGGGGCCCCAAACACATGGGTTAGCAGAGGCATGACATCCGCTGCTCGGGGCCCATACACAGAGGGGAGCAGACATAACACCTTGTAACCCAAACAGATGCAACATGGACCTTCCCTTTCATAACCATAAAGCAGAAGGGTTAATAAGTGACCCGGGGTTTTTGATCCCTAAAGGAGTGGTTTTAATAATGTGATTTTTTGGGGGTTTCCCAACGTTTTTTCCCCGTGGTGCCAGGGAAGTCCCCCCGGGGGGGATCACTTTTCCTTTTCCTTTTTTTTCAGCGTGATTTTCGTGAATGGACTGAACTAGAGCAGAGAAATAGAGGGGGACACTGGGCCCCCCCCACCCCGGGCAGAGGGCCCCCTATGCCCAAGGGTTTTTAAATATAAGATTCTGCCGTCTCTATAGATAGATCTGTAAAGCTGCGTCACTCAGCTTTTCCATTGTACTGAATGGAAGACCCCCCCAAGAACAGGGGAATTTTTTCACTGTAACTAAAAACCCGATTAGATGGGGATTTAGAGCAAAGGGGGGTTTTCACTTTTTATCTAAAAAAAAGGAGATGAGATTAGAGCGGGGGGTAACCCCTGTAAAACCCAAACAAGGAATTGGGGATTTTGAGCGGGGGGGGGGGGGGGGTTCCCCCTGTATCTAAAAAAGGGGTTGATTTTAAATTAAAGAAGGGAAAGGGGGAAAGGGATCACTGTTTTTAAAAACCCGATTAATTTAAAATTAGAAACGGGGTTTTCACTGTATTTTAAAACAGGTTTAATTTTTGAGCAGGGGGTATCCTTTTTTTTTAAAAATTTTAAAAAGATTATTTTTAAAAAAAAGAGGTTAATTTACGGGATTTTAAACAGAAGATAAAAAATTTGGAAACCCGGGGGTATCAACTTATCTTTAACAAATTAAAAAATTTGAACAGGGGGGTATCCCTGTAAAACCTTTTAAACAGAGGAATTAGTTAGGGGGGCATGGTATTAATCCCCCCTTGATTTAGGTGGCCCCTGGGGAAACCATTGTTCTAAAGGGGCTTTTTGTTTTGGTTTAGGGGCGGGCCCGGTTGTCCCCTTTCCTTTTGGGCGGGTTGGGGTTTTTCTGGTTTTTATGGGGTTCCCCCCGGGGCCTGGGCCCGGCCCCCCTGAACCCCCTTTGCACCCCCTGTAAATTTGGGGGGGCGGTTTCCCCCCTTGGTTGGGGCCTTTTCCCCCCGGGATGGGGCGGGGGGTTTTTCCCCTTTTTGGGCTGTGGTTCCCCCCCTTTTTTTCCCCCCCCTGTTTTTGGGGGCGGGGTCCCTGGGCCCGTGTTCCCCCGGCCCCCCGGTATGGGTTTCGGTGTCCTGGCTGGGGGTCCCCCCCCCTGGGAAAGGTGGGGCGTGTCCCCCCCTGGTTGGGGGGTTTTCCTGGGTGGCCCCCTGTATGGTGCGGTTGGGGCCCCGGCTGTGGGTTTTTTCCCCCCCCCTGGGTTTTGGTGCGGTGGTTTCCCGGGCTTGTCCTTGGCCCCCCCGAAAGGGGTGCCGGTGTTCCCCCCCAGGGGGGTTTCCCTGGCCCCCCCCTGTATGGTTTCCGGGGTCCGGCTGTTTTTTTTCCCCCCGGGGCCCCCTGGGATGGTGCGGTGTTCCCCTTTTGGGCCCCCGTCCCTTGGCCCCCCCTGTAAAGGTGGGGGGTTTTTCCTGGCGTTTTCCTTCCCCCCCGTAATGGGGGTGTCCCCCGGCTTTTGTTCCCCCCCCCCTGTTTTGGTGCGGGTGGTCCCGGCCGTGTCCTCCCCCCCCTGTTTTGGTGCGGTTGTTCCCCGGCCCGGGGTCCCCCCCCCCGTTTGGTGCGGTCCCCGGCTGGCCCTTTCCCCCCCGTATGGGGCCGGGGTTTCCCGGCTTTTGGGTTCCCCCCCCCCTTCGGCCCCCTGTATGGTGGGGGGTGTTTTCCCGGGGTGTGGGTTTTCCTTTTCCCCCCCGTTAAAGGGGCGGGGGGTCCTGGCGTGTCCCGGCCCCCCGTTGGTTTTTCCGGGCCGGTTTGTCCCCCCTTTTGGCTGTGGGTCCCCCCCTTTCCCCCCTTTTATGGTGCTTTTCCTGGCTGTGTCCCCCCGGCCCCCCTGTATTTGGGGCGGTTTTTTTCCCCGGGTGTGCCCCCGGCCCCCTGTAAAGGTGCGGGGTCCCCGGCTGGTACACCCCCCTTTTATGGGGCGGGGGTCCCCCCGGCCCCGTGTCCCC
>JAODAL010068703.1:0-16697 GCA_025379985.1 Phyllomedusa bahiana
TTTCTATTTTTTTTTTATTTAACTAGGTCCTGCTTTTTTCACTTTGGCCCAAAGGCCTTATATTAGTCTGACAACTTCGTTCTGTTTAGAGAGCTTTTCAGCAGTCTGCTCTTTAAATCAGTAACAGCAGGGTCAAACTGAAAGAAACACCAATGTGTACAGATAACACAGAATCCACCAGTCACAAGAGGAGATGTCACAGCTCTCACCCCCTCCTCCCTGCACAGTGATTTCTTCCTAGGTCACACAGCATGACTAGAAAACTCTTCTATACAAGTCTATGGGACAGAATCTGTCTTAAGAATCCTATGTGCATGAAGCTGCTGTAAAGTATCTCTCTGACTGCTGTTAAAGCAGTGCAGGCAAGAATGTCTTCCCCACTATCATATATAGACGGCCGAATAGAGAAATCTACAATCAGGAAATAAAAACAACTGAGAGGAAAAGAATATGGATCAGGGGCTTGATTTAATAAGTAAAAAAAAAAATGGCGACAGATTCCCTTTAATGAAACACAATTTCTTACTTTTTGACATAAGTTTTTATTTACAACTAATGGGGGTCTCCAGGGGTGCAAAATTTTCGCCCTCTTTGCTCAACCTGGTAATGTCCTGGTGGGAATTTCCGCACATTTTTTCAGTGAATAATCCTTTTGTGGGTGATGTGGAGTGGTATGGCAGATACATTGTTGACCTGCTATTCATCTGGCGTGGTCCTGTGTCTGCCATACCACTCTTCATTGATTACATTAACAATAATCCGTTTAATTTGGTTATCACACAATCAGTACAAGAGCATCAGATTTCCTTTCTGGACCTGACACTGACGGGTATTCCTAATTCTGTCATCTCCACCAGGACTTATAGAAAAGAGATTGCTGGGAATACAATTTTACATTATGGAAGTCATCATTCTAAACATACCAAACTTTCTATCCCAGTAGGTGAGTTAATCAGGGCCAAACGCAATTGTTCTGATCATGAAGATTATGTTAGGGAGTCCCCGCAGATTTACTCACATCTACTTGCCCGCGGTTATCCCAAATGGGTTTTAAATCGCGCCATTGCAAAAGTTGAACACATACCGCGATCCAAATTACTGTTGTCTAAAAAATGTATAAAACAAGAAATAAACATTCCCACTATTGTTTTAGATTTTAATTCAAAATTTAACAAGATCAAAGATATTATTCTCAAACATTTACCGATTCTGAAACAAGATGTTATTCTTGCTGAAATTTTGCAAAATGGTTGCCAAGTGGTTGCTAGAAGGTCTAGAACGATTGGCAATGTAATTTCCCCCAATGCAGTTACATCGGATTCCGTACAACCCACGTGACTGCAAACTAGAGGTTTTCACAGATGTGGAGGTCATCCCTGCAGGGTCTGTACTTTTGTAGCTCCCACACTAACATTTCAAATTAAACAATATATGAACTGCAAGACCACAGGAGTCATTTATATCATTAAACGTAGGTTATGTGATTAAAACTATGTCGGTTGTACATCCCGAAAATGTAAAATTAGAATATTAGAACGCTTAAATGGCATAAAGAACTCTGTAGGGCGTACAATAGCAGGGGCATCTTTTTGGAACATCACAATTCCAGTACGCAGGGGTTTCAGGCATTTGCAATTGAGAAAGTCAATCCTGGTAAACGAGGAGGTCATTTTGAATATAAGCTGAGGGATCGAGACGCATATTGGATTTATGTTTTGAATTCCGTTGCTCCGTTTGGATTAAATGTACGCAGTGAGGTATTGTTTCACTACTGATATGTATAGGTTTTCCTAGCTTGTTTGAAATCTTACTTTCTGACAACCCTGGCACATTCTAATATTTATGTATCATGATCATAATAAGGCTTTATTATAGCTGTTGCTGTGCATTTTGTTTATATCCAATGTCTTTTGTAGTCTTTTTATTATGCATTTTTTATTCCTTGTTTTGTCGATTACCTGTGTTGTAGCCATGCTGTCATTTCCCGCCAGGCTCTCAGGATATTGCGGTCATGTCTCCTTTGGGGGACGTGGTTTCGCTCGTCCCGACGCGGCCACGATGGCTCTGTCCCTTGTGGGCGTGGCTTGGGTGGTGACCCGCCGGGGCTGGTTGTGATTGGTAATGTCTCTTCTGGGGGGCGTGGTTTCGCTCGTCCCGACGTTCCCGCGATGGCTCCGCCCCTTGTGGGTATGGCTTGGGTGGTGACACGCCGGAGCTTGCTGTGACTGCTCCTCCCTGGGGACTTGGTTGCGCATGCGTGGGGTGCCGACAGGGAGGTTTTAGCCAGGGCTTGCACACAGGTGAGTAGTATAGCATTATCTATGTAGGTATATAAGCTGCCTCTGTTGAGGGTATTTTTATGCTACAACTAACAGTCCAATAACAGCCGGTTCATTATGCCACCATAATGTGTTTCCACAGATTTACTTTCAAATAAAGACTTTCAGCTTTTAATGCATCATTGGAGTTGCTGGCAACCTTTCCTTTTTCTGCTGTTCCTGATTGATACTCCCAGAGTGCAGCCGTGAAGCCCAATCATTGGAGTGGTGAGCTGGCAAAATACTTTTTCCTTGATTCAGGTGATGAGCGGAGCCTGTTTTTTTCCACCACTTACAATTAACACCAAAAAGTTCAATCTTCGTCTCCTCAGAGCAGAGACTCTTATTCCTCAGTCTGAGATCCTTCATGTGTTTATCGCAAACCGTCTGCGGCTTTTTCTATGTCTTGCACTGAGGAGAGGCTTCCATCTGCAGCTTTCCTATGTCTTGCACTGAGTAGAGGCTTCCATCTGCGG
Organism: Phyllomedusa bahiana; assembly: GCA_025379985.1. Taxonomy (NCBI): domain Eukaryota; kingdom Metazoa; phylum Chordata; class Amphibia; order Anura; family Hylidae; genus Phyllomedusa; species Phyllomedusa bahiana. Next base: position 2,795 of record JAODAL010068703.1, read on the forward strand.
CTTTCCTATGTCTTGCACTGAAGAGAGGCTTCCATCGGCCACACACTCTGCCATAAAGCCCCGAATGCTGGAGGCTGCGGTGAGAGTTGACTTTGTGGAACTTTCTCCCATCTCCCTACTGCATCTCTGGAGCTCAGCCACAGTGATCTTGTGGTTCTTCTTTACCTCTATCACCAAGGCTCTTCTCCCACGATTGCTTAGTTTGGCTGGACGGCCGGGTCGAGGAAGAGTTGTGGTGGTCCCAAACTTCTTCCATTTTAGGATTATGGAGGCCGTTGTGCTCTTAGGAACCTTGAGTGCTGCAGAAATTCTTTTGTAACCTTGGCCAGATCTGTGCCCTGCCACAATTCTGTCTCTGAGCTCCTTGGGCAGCTCCTTAGACCTCATGATTCTCATGTGCTCTGACATGCACTGTGAGCTGTGAGGTCTTATATAGACAGATGTGAGCCTTTCCGAATCAAGTCCAATCAGTTTAAACACAACTGGACTCCATTGAAGGAGTAGAACCATCTCAATGAGGATCAGAAGGAAATGGACAGCATGTGAGTTAAATACGAGTCACAGCAAAGGGTCTGAATACTTATGACCATGCGATATTCCAGTTTTTATTGTTTAATAAATTAGCAAAAATATCTACATTTCTGTTTTTTTCTTTCAAAATGGGGGGGATGGGGACAGAGTGCACATTAATGAGCAAAAATGAACTTTTCGGATCTTACCAAATGGTTGCAATGAAACAAAGTGTTAAAAATGTAAAGGGGTCTGAATGCTTTCCGTGCTCTCTGTATAGTGTGAGAACAATATATCTAGTTAATGACAAGATAACAGATCTCTGATCCCGGTGAGGAGAGGGTTGTGAGACGACGTCCTTATCAATATTACATAAAATCCTAGCTTATGATGTTAACACATCAAGGTTCAATCCGAAATCTTATTAACCCCTTACTGACATAGGATGTGTCTATACGTCCTGACGCCAGTCAGAGGCTTTGAAGCGGGATCTCAGCACAGCTAATTGCAGCTAACACCTGGCGGTTACATCGTAGAGGGCGCCGCCAACACCCCCCCCCCGCACTGTTCAACCCATTAGACGCCACAGCAAAGATGTCTGCGGCGTCTAAAGCAATGAGAAACAGTGGCACACACTGCTCCTCACTGCGATCGGGACATCAGCGGCGAAATCGCGGGCTCCTGATTGCTGAACATGGCGGCTGGACATTGTGAACTCTTCCATCACCACCATGTTTTCGATTTCCCCACTTCCGGCATCAGGCAGGAAGTGGGGAAGCCGCCATCTTGGTGCAGCCTAATGCATTGTATATATAATGCATTTGGCTGTAGAAATTATTGCGCCACCTACTGGTGAAGTGCCCTAGGGGTAAAGTAAAACAAAGGTAAAGTACAACAAAAAACATGTTTTAAAGTGTAAAAAAAAATTTAAAAGTATTAACAGTTCCAATCCCCCCTTTCACCATTTTACAATTAAAAAAATAATAGAAAAGTTCCCCATGTTTGGCGTCGCCGCGTCCATAAAAATCCGATCTATTAAAATATCATTTATCCCGGACACTGAACACCAGAGAAGAAAACATTCCAAACGAAAAAATTGCAGGTTTTTTTGGTCATTTCACGTCCCATAAACATTGTAATAAAAGTGATAAAAAAGCTGCATGTATTCCAAACTGGTAGCAAGAAAAAATGCACATCATCCGCAAAAAAAGGCCCCTCACTGACATCCGTAGGTGGAAGGACAAAAAAAGTTATTGGTCACACAAAATGGCGCCGCGCAAATTTCTAAAATAGAAAATGTTTGGAATTTTTTTACAGTCCCAAAACATAACGGAAACCCTACATGTTTGGTAGTAGTGGATGCGCAGCAACCTGTAGAATGCAAAGAACACATCATTTTACCTAAGAATGAAAAGCGTAAAAAAACCCTGCAAATATGGCGCAATTACGTGTTTTTTTTTTTCACATTTTGCCTCGCTTTGAATTTTTTGGCGGTTCCCCAGTATATTCTATGGTAATATGAATAACACTATTGGAAAGTCCATCTTGTCCCACAAAATAAAAGCCCTTATGTGTCTACGTTGATGAAAAAATAAAACAGTTATGACTTTTAGAAGGCGAGGAAGGAAAAATTTAAAGCCATATTATTATGACCGTCCGTCAGGAAGGGGTACATTTAAAACAGGACTTCACAACAACTTCTTATTAAAAAAAAAATGGAGATTTTTTCACATTCCTCCAAGACTTAGAACCTTACAAGTTACAGAAACATAAAATACAGGACAAAATCTGCATTTACCTGACCCTTGTGTTTGTGTACGAAATGTGTTAGAGGATCCCGTCCTTCATTCAGAGACCAGCATAGGCCTCAATGGCTGCTTCCACCACATGGAGCAGCATAGGTCTCAATGGCTGCTTCCACCACATGGACCAGCATAGGCCCTCAATGGCTGCTTCCACCACATGGACCAGCATAGGCCTCAATGGCTGCTTCCACCACATGGAGCAGCATAGGTCTCAATGGCTGCTTCCACCACATGGACCAGCATAGGTCTCAATGGCTGCTTCCACCACATGACCAGCATAGGTCTCAATGGCTGCTTCCACACAATGGAACCAGCAAAGGTCTCAATGGCTGCTTCCACCACATGGACCAGCATAGGTCTCAATGGCTGCTTCCACCACATGGAGCAGCATAGGGCTCAATGGCTGCTTCCACCACTTGGACCCGCGTAGGCCTCAATGGCTGCTTCCACCACATGGAGCAGCATAGGTCTCAATGGCTGCTTCCACCACATGGACCAGAATAGGCCTCAATGGCTGCTTCCACCACATGGACCAGCATAGGCCTCAATGGCTGCTTCCACCACATGGACCAGAATAGGCCTCAATGGCTGCTTCCACCACACGGCTCTCTGTCCTTCTGCAAGGCTTGTTCCGCCCCTTGACTTCTGCCCACCTCCACATTATATGCATTTCTCTATGTGGGGGCGACACTAAATTGGCTGATATAATGTTACCTACTGTCTGTACTTATTTGGAGCAGACAGAAATAGTAGGGTCCATCCCAGTGAAGTTCCTATTCGTTTGAGTGACCAGTTTAAACCAGCTTTGACCATCAAAGTCACTCAAAATACCTGACCCATCAACTTTTACCATAGCATTTGTGCATGTGTCTGCAGTTGGCGATATTTTAACCCTGTTTATGTATTAACCGTTTATTGACCATATACTATTAGAATTTCTGAGAGATCGGTGACAGGACACACAGGGGGAGAGATCGCCAACAGCACGCATGAGGGGAGAGATCACCGACAGGATGCACGGGGGGCTAGATTGCCGATAGGATGCACGGGGGGAGAGATCGCCGACAGGACGCAAGGGGGGGGGGGGAGAGATCGCCGACAGGACGCACGGGGGGGGGAGAGATCGCCGACAGGACGCACGAGGGGGGGGGAGAGATCGCCGACAGGACGCACGGGGAGGGGGGGGGAGAGAGATCGCTGACAGGACGCACGGGGGGGGGGGGAGAGAGATCGCCGACAGGACACACGGGGGGGGGGGAGAGATCGCCGACAGGACACGCGGGGGGGGGAGAGATCGCCGACAGGACGCACGGGGGGGGGAAGGGGGAGGACCCGCCGCCCCCAGGACGCACGGGGGGGGGGGGGAGAGATCGCCGCCCAGGAGCACGGGGGGGGAGGGGGGGGAGTTTCCCCGACGGACGCACGGGGGGGGGGGGAAAGAGATCCCCGGGACGGGCACGGGGGGGGGGGGGGGGGGGGGCGCAGGACGACGGGGGGGGGGGGGGTGGAGACAGGACGCCGGGGGGGGGGGAGATCCCCGGGACAGGACGCAGGGGGGGGGGGTTTGGGGGGAAGGAGATCGCCGCCCCAGGAGAACGGGGGGGGGGGGGGGAGATGGGCCGACAAGGAAACGCAGGGGGGGGGGGGGGAGAAAAATCGCCGACGGGGAACGCAGGGGGGGGGGGGGCAGGATCGCCGACAGGACCCCGGGGGGGGGGGGAACAGAGATCGCCGAGGGGGAGGGCAGGGGGGGGGGGAGAGATCGGCGGACAGGACGCAGGGGGGGGGAGAAAATCGGGGGAAAGGACGCCGGGGGGGGGAAAAATCCCCCGACAGGACACGGGGGGGGGGGAAAATCCCCGGACGGGTGAAGGGGGGGCCGGGGGGGGAGGGGGGATTGAATCCCCGAAAGGACGAAACGGGTGGGGGGAGGGGGGGAGATCGCCGACGGACGAAACGGGGGGAGAAAAAATCCCCGACGACCCCAGGGGGGGGGGGGAGAGACCCCCGGGACGGGGAGGAGAAACGGGGGGGAAAATCCCCGACAGGACGCAGGGGGGGGGGGGGGGGGGGAGGGGATCGCCGACGGGGACGCCCCGGGGGGGGGGGGGAGAGATCGCCGAAAAGGACACATGGGGGGGGGGGGGAGAGATCCCCGGCCCGGGGCCCCGGGGGGGGGGGAGGGAGAGATCGCCGACGGGGGACACCCGGGGGGGGGGAGGGGATCGCCGACGGACACGGGGGGGGGGGGGGGGGGAGAGATCACCGGGACCAGGGGGGGGGGGGGGGGGGGGGAAAAGAGATGCCCGGCAGGACGCAACGGGGGGGGGGGGAGGGGAGGGGAAAAACCCAAAGGACGCAGGGGGGGGGGGGTGGGGGAAAGGATCGCCAGGAACAGGCCCGCCCCGGGGGAGGGGAGGGGGAGAATGGACAGGACAACGGGGGGGGGGAAAATCCCCGGGACAGGACGCACCCGGGGGGGGGAAAGAAAATCCGGCCCAAAACGGACGCCCAGGGGGGGAGGGGGAGATCCCCGAAAGGACCGGGGAAGGGGGAGGGGGGGAAAAACCCGCGACAGGACCCCACGGGGGGGGGAGAGATCGCCGACGGGGACGGAAACGGGGGGAGGGAGAGATCGCCGACGGGACCCCAGGGGGGGGAGGGAGGAGATCGCCGACAGGACGCAGGGGGAGGGGGGGGGGAAAGGAGAGATCGCTGCAGGACGCAGGGGGAAAGGGGGGGGGGAGAAAAGATCCCCGCAGGCGAAAAGGGGGGGGAAGAGATCCCCGACAGGAGGGCACGGGGGGGGAGAGATCCCCGACGGGAAAGCCGGGGGGGGGGGGGGGAGAGGATCGCCGACGGATGCAGGGGGGGGGGAGAGATCGCCGACAGGACCCGGGGGGGAGATCGCCGACACTAGCACAAAAAGGGGGGAGATCACGGACAGGAAACTCGGGGGGAGAGATCACCGACCGACGCACGGGGGGGGGAGATCCCCTGCGGGACGAAACATGGGGGGGATCCCCAAACAGGATGCACAGGGGGGGAGAGAAAAAGGCATCGGGGAAGCAACATTATTTGCAGAATTTGATCCCCGGGCAGGGAGAATTAAAGTCCCGGTCGGCCCCGGGGGACAACGGCGGGACACGACTGGGGACAAAAAGGGGGGGACAGGAGTTCTAAAATGACAGATAAATTTTTTAATTTGTTTAATTACAAACTTGTTAAAATTTTTCATTTGGGATGTCCCCACATAATTTTTTAAACATCGTGGAAAAAAACCCCTTTTAAGGGGCTACTAAAAAGGGTTTGAAGTGAGTTGGGGGGGTCAGACTTTCAATGGGCGGTAATCGTGTGGAAAGAGCACTTGATGTGCCCCAACCCCCAGCGGGGGACACCATGTATGGGTCATTGGTGTAAATTGTTTTTGCAATCAAGTGCTCCATAACTAGAGCGTTTTTTAGGGTGGGGGGAAGGGAAAGGGGGGGGGGCAACTTCCCCTTTGTACCAGTGCTTATTTTAAAAGTGGGGGAAAAATCGGGGCCTTTAAAACCTGTTTTTGCGCATGAGGAAAAAGGGATAAAAGGTGAGGGAAATTTTGCCAACAAAATTAGGGTCCCAAAGGGAAAATTTTCCTTTAATCCCCCCCTCTAGAAAAGCCCCTTCAATATGTTAAAAAAGCCTTTTCAGGTCTAATGATAATAACATGCAGAGGATATTAGATTTTTGGGAAAGGGCCAAAAAATGGTTTTGGTCTCTTGCCTCTCTTTGATGGTACAAACCCCCCCCTTATTTCCCAAATGTATAAGATCCTCTAAAAAAGGGTTTGAGCGGCCCCCGGCCCCTCAACCCTTGCAAAGAGTTTAGATTTTGTGTTAATTAAAGATATTGGACGAAGGCCTGGCATAGGGTCGGGTCTTTAACCTTTTTTGGGAAAAGACCCGTAAAATAAAGCGTTTTTAAAAAGGTCGGGGGAAATGGGGGAAACAGAGGTTTAAACCATTTTTAAAAAACATTTTAGTACGGGGGGATGTTTAAATCGTTAGTAAAAACCCTTTTTAAAATTTTTGTGATGCATCCATCTGGTCATGGACTTTTTCTTGCTGGGAGAGAGCTGACGGCCAAATGCAGTTTTTCAGGACATGAAAATTTTATCCCTGTCCTTTTCAAGAAATTTGCCTAGAGAGGCGAAGAGTCAAAGGGAAATTAAAGGAAAGTGCTTGTAGAGTGGTTTTGGGGCTTCCATTGGGGGAGGCAGCGGGCCCTTCACTTAAAATTTGATATCTTTTGAAAATCAAATATTTCAAACAAAGGGAAAATCAAACATCAAACCCGATCCACAAAAAAAGCCCCTTTTTTTTAAAAAATGAGAAAAAAACCCTTTCATCAATTTTAAAAACCCAATTTTTATTTTTTATTTTTTATAAAAAATCTGCACTTACATTTGGGTGTAAGATGACCCAGCACTTGATTCTTCAGACTTTCCCGTGCTCTTCAGATGTATCCAATTTTATTCAAATTGGAAAAAAAAAAGGGGTTTTAAATATAAATAACTGGCCCTTTCCCCCATTTTCTTTCCCAATTTATTTGTTATGAATTTTGGAGTTTTTTTCCCCCAAAAAAGGGCCCGCCCCAAAACTCAACCCCGATGCACCCCATTATCCCCCCTCTTTTTTTAAAAAAAATTTTTCATTTCTTTATACAATTCCCTTTTTACTTCCCCCGACCCCGTTTATCTTTTAGGCCTTTGTTTTGACCTGTGGGGGGGGGAAAAGATGGGCATTTACTTTTTTGGCCCTTTTCTGGTCCTCCACGGTTTGATATGCCTTTTTTTTTATATTTAAGGGGGGGAGGGGGGGGAAAGCATTGGGTTTGTTCCCATTTTTGGGTTATATCCATCTCAAGTCCTTTTTTTTTTTTTGTGTATTGAGCCATTTTCTGGACTCGATTGTTGTTACTTTAAACGTATGAAATTTTTTGCTTGGAAAAAAAGAGTTGGGTAATTTGGGTGCCCAAGGGTTGGGGATTTGGGGGGCCCCTTTTCAGGGTGAAAACTCCAGATTCATGAGGGAATAGACAGAAAAGAAAATATGGTTCAGCTAGTTATTTGTTGTTTAGCTCCTTATTTCCCTAAGTGAATGAAATGAGATAGATCTGAAAACCACTGGAGTCTGAAGAATTCAAGTGCTAGGACCATCTTACACCTGATTATAAGTGTGAGATTTTTTCCTGTACCTTCCTCTTATATAATTATATTAAACTTGATGAAATGTTTTTTTCTAATACTATAAAAAAAAATCCTTGTTGTAGATAAGGAAATTGTGTGATGTCTTTTTTATTATATTAGATACATGTTTTTATGAGAAGTGATATTTATTAAAAGTTAAGTTTTAGGTCGTTATTTGTCTTTATTATTACTCTTCCCCCTTTCTAAACATGAAAATGGCTTCTCTCCTGTGTGAATTATCTCATGTCTAACAAGATTGTATTTATGTTTAAAGCTTTTCTGACATTCTGAGCAAGAATATGATTTCTCTCCTGTGTGAATTCTCTCATGTCTAACAAGATGTGATTTGGCATGAAAGCTTTTCCCACATTCTGCACATGTATATGGCTCCACTTCTGTGTGAATCCTCTCATGTGTAGCAAGATGGGATTTATGTTTAAAGCTTTTTCCACATTCCGCACATGTATATGGCTCCATTCCTGGGTGAATCCTCTCATGTGTAACAAGATGGGATTTACGTTTAAAGCTTTTCCCACAAACTGAGCAAGAATATGGTTTCTTGCCTATATGAATTTTCTCATGGAAAGTGAGATCTGATTTACTTCTAAAACATTTTCCACATTCTGAACATGAATAAGGTTTCTCTCCTGTGTGAATTCTCTCATGTATAGCGAGTCCTGATTTAATTCTAAAACATTTCCCACATTCTGAACATGAATAAGGTTTCTCTCCTGTGTGAATTCTCTCATGTATAGTGAGTCCTGATTTACTTCTAAAACCTTTCCCACACTTTGAGCAAACATATGGCTTCTCTCCTGTGTGAATTCTCTCATGTATAACAAGCTTTTCTTTACTTTTAAAGCTTTTCGCACATTCTGAACATGAATATGGCTTCTCTCCTGTGTGAATTCTCTCATGTCTAACAAGGAGGAATTTAGTATTAAAGTGTTTCCCACATTCTGAACAAAAATATGGCTTCTCTCCTGTGTGAATTCTCTCATGTATAGTGAGTCCTGATTTACTTCTAAAACCTTTCCCACATTCTGAACACGGATATGGTTTCTCTCCTGTGTGAATTCTCTCATGCTCAAAAAGATTGGATTTACTTCTAAAGCCTTTCCCACAGTCCAGGCAAGAATATGGCTTCTCTTTTGGGTGATTTCTCTCAGGAGCATTTGAAGATACATCTGTTCTCTGCAGTCCTGAATGTACATTAACAGTAATTAGGCTTTCTCCTGAAGAGCGTTGCTTGATCTCTCCATCTTCTACTTTATCACTTAGAGATAACATAAAGTCTTCTCCAGATTGTTCTGAAAAGATTAACAGATTTCATGAGTTGTAATTTCTTGTTGAAAACCACAAAATAGTAAAATTTACATTCTACATTCTTATCAGGATGGTTTTCCACATGGCTTATTGGGCTCAAAGGAAATAAAAAGTAAGATCTTTTACTTCTCCTTCCTGCAAGATCCACTACTGGCTCAAAAAAACTAAAGAGGCAGATTAAAAATAAAAAAAAAAAAAAAAACATGTGTGAAGCCTCCATGGTGGAGAAACACACATGCTCTTCTTGTGCCAGAAATAAATCAAGCAAAGAAAATGAATATAAGGGGATGTTCAAACAGCGTATTTGTGGGCGCACTTCGGAGAGTAATTGTGCCTAAGTATGACCCGCAAATAAGGTAAAAATGTTGTAAAAGTGCAGCTCTCATTGAGCACCATGGAAAATTATTGTCGTCATTCAGACGACGATGACTTTATGATTGTATTTCTGGCCCCGTACTGTATTGCTGTAAGGAGGAGAGACCTGTCACTTCTATCAGGCGCTTAAACACTGAGAAATAGAAAAGTATTCAAGGCAAAAAGCTGCCCCCGGCCATCTTGTGTTGGGAGCGCGCGCTTGCAAGTGCTCACTATCTACAGCCGAGGTTCCCAACCCTAGTCCTCAAGGCACACCAACAGGTCATGTTTTCTGGCTTTCCTTAGCATTGCACAGGTGAAGTCATTATTGTCAGTGCATTCTGCACAGGTGATATCATTATTGTCAGTGCATTCTGTGGGAGATCCTGAAAACATGACATGTTGGTGTGCCTTGAGGACTGGAGTTGGGGAACACTGATCTACAGTGCTAGTGAATGTGTATTGCAGTGCTTACCTGTGCACGCCACAGAACACTATGTGAACACACTCTAAAACATTACTGTGGAATCACTATAAAATGTTTCAGTCACAATGTCCAGGATTCTGGGCTGCACCCGGTCACCACTTTCATGACATGAACCTTGAACGTTAAAAAAATACCTTTAAATGAAAACCTTGTCTGGTAATCAGGCCTGTCCTCTGCTGACACACTCGGCCCTTCAAAACCAATTGGGCATCACATTTATACAGAAATAGGGACTTCCTATGAACTTAATACTCAAGGAACACTTTTTGTTTTAGATTTCTGGGTGTTTTTGTTTCTTATTTCATGATGTTTGATGCAAATTAAAATATAAAGTTCTCCCTCCTTAGCAGAGAGCACAGAACCTTACACCCCTGAAAGGTTACATGAACTATCTTTCAGCAGGATGGTAGCAAAGCAGATGCTGTTACATTTGATGGAAAAAACAGCCCTGCCTGTTAGCTGTAGGTAAAAAGGTGATATAGAAGGTCACATTGGGGGTGGATTGGAGAAGAAAGAAGAAACCTACACTGAATTGGAATATTCAAGGGTGTCTTAAATATCAATACAGATCCCAATATCCAACCTCTATCACATTCACCAGCATAAAGTGAGCAGATTAATTAACAGAGCTTTGTTCACCTGATGGAAGTCTCCTTGTGGCCTTCATCAGGTCGGTAAACTGAACGAAAGCTAAATATGAGGTGTGAATGGAACCTAACCTGTATATGACAGCTGCCCCTTCACAATGAGGGAGGAGAGGAAGCAACGCGAGATGAAAACAATTAACTTTTTGATGATATCAATAAAAACCTAACAATTGGTGTTAGATTGTGCACAGTGAGGCTCCATACACACTTCCCTATGCCCAAGCTAATACACCCACAGGAGGGACAATTATACAATTATTTTCCATTTCCTTATTAAACAATGCCCCCCAGTTATAGAGGCATCTTAGGGCATTTCCTCAGGGAGTCAGAATCTAGGTTCAGAATAATGATGCCTGTGAGGGACTTAATAGGGCCAGAAAGTGTCCCATCTCCCTACCCCCTGATGTATCCCCCAGTATTGATTATACCCTTTGATGGGCGGCCACTAAGGATACAGACCTGTACTATTATTGTCAGAATCTGGTAAGACTGCTCCATTCTTTCTAGTTGGAATGACCAGGTCTTCCCACTTGTATCAAGCATTTGGGATTACTGTGATTTATTATTTGAGATTGTGTGTATGGAGATCATACTTGTCAAATAGTCTAAAAAAATGAGAATCTAGCAAGAGAACAAAGAGTGACTTTTAATAGCTATATTTACTATTTTGCCATAGGCAAACTTAAACTCTATCAGTTCTCAATCTATAAAGCACTAAAACTTGACTTTTATTATATATATATATATAACACTTAACCTCGATACACACTATTTTAAAAACCTGATTTCTAACCTCTCATTTTGTCCCTTTCTAATTGTGAAGGAATAACTCCTTTTCTATTATCAACGGTGGTGGAACACCACTTTTTAGCAGAGATACCCTATATATACAGTGATTTGCTAACTCCAAAAAGGAATCCAAAACATCTTACTTGGGAAGTCATCCCTAATCTGATGGACATGAAACATATAAGGTTTCCTTGTGAGACCCTCTGCAGCAAGTAACACAGTAGAAAGAGGTAGAAAATCACAAGTTAAAATGTCATGACCTGACCTCCCCAACATGTTTCACCAGCTAACTGGATTCATCAGGGGACAGAGGCCTGGGCCTTGTTATGGAATCTTTCCCCAGGCTTTGGGCCTGCTCAGTCTTCCACGATCAAATGACAACGCGTGGGATTCAAATCAAGGTTTGATCGGAATAATTTATTATAATTCACAGTGCTTTTTAAATGCTTCAGGCGTGTTCATTAAAAATAGGTGGTTACATAACAATCCAATCAGTGATACAGCTTCATTATGATCCAACCAATAGGGATTCATAAGGTGTGCCTTTCGTTACTATTAATCAGGTTTATATAAATGCTGACAGCTTATAACATGTTATAATGATTAATCCGAAATAACATTTCACCTAGATACAGTATTTGAGAAAAGAACATTTTTTAGGTCATTCTGACCCTCAATCGTGGTTTACAAATACAAATCCTTCAAAATTTTCAATAGCGGGATTTTCCAAGCTAAATACCATTTTTTTAATGCTAATTTCACCTGTCAAAATGATTTTAGTGAATCACAGCTTTAATCTAAAATGGGGGCGGCGTAATGTAAAAAAGACCCTTTAAATTTAAATCAACTTATATAGCATTTTAAAATTACCACAACTTCCTCTCTTTTGAAATTACAGAAAATTCATTTTACTTTTAATATATAGTACCCCTAGTTTCGTTAAAGGGGGGTTTTGCCCTTTTTGTTGTTCTTTGGGGGGTCGTTTACCAAAAAGGGGGGGTTTCACCCTTTCCCCCGGGTATTCCAAATTACGATCGGAGGAACATATTTTCGGCCGTTTAAGAAACTGATCAGACCCAAGTTCGGGATCAAATTCCGTTCATGTTCCAAGCAATTCTGACAAAGAAAACCCTTACACCCCATATTTGAAATAACTCCAATCAAAAATAAACGCACGCAGTACGGGAGAGGGGAACGGAAGTATGTCCATTTTTGGGCAGCTGTTAAGTACATTTTTATTGTCCACGTTTTTCCTCTGGGGAAAAAGTCCCTGGGATTGCATCACCCAAAAAACTTCAGGGGTTTTTCCCAGTAAAACGAAACTTCGGGAAAAGGGAACAATAGCTGGAGGTCACATCTTGAAGAAACAGATAAAACGTGGTCACATCCTGACCCTCTTAGCTTTTTTCATATTTGCTGCATCATTCCCCCACAAAATGGATTCTGCTCAAACTGAAAAGCCTTATAAGGAGAAAAGCTTGGGGTTTTTATAATTATACATATAAAACAATATTGAATTTAAAACCCCTCTACCCTTTACCCGTTTTTTCCCCGCAACAGTTTTTGATATTAACATTCATAAAGTTTTGACCTTTTGACCGTTTTTGGCCCTTTTAAACCTTTTTTATGAGTATCCCAACCCCTTTGATCAAGATCCCCGATGATAACCCCAAACTTTTAAAAATTGGGGGCAAAAGTTTTGCTAGGCCGCTGAACCCCCCACCGATGCCCCTGAACCCAAATTTGGGTGGATTCCCCCAAAAAAACCATTTTTTCCCGCGGGGCCCATGCATGCTCTGCTCGGAAATTGTTTTTTTTAGCTCAAGTTTTTTTGCGTGCGGTAAGTCTACTTTTGACTGAAAAATTTTGTCTACGTAATTCCCGCAGGGGTGGGCCCAAAAATGCAAACGCCGCCGCGGCTTTTTTTTTCCGGCCCGAAAATCTAAAACACCAAGATTGTTGAAATTTTTCACCCTTTTCGTGAAACTTGGGTTTTTTGTTAATATTTGAATGGCATCAAAAACTCATCAGGAATGGGTTTTCCCAAAAAACCCTTTTTCCTAACGCTCGTTTTTATGTGCATTAAGTATACCCCTAAATTTTCCCCTGCAAAAGGGAAATGAAAAATAAGGCGAAACATATAGGGGCTGGATTGAACTTTATCAAAGGTTTTTGGTCCCCCCGTTTTTTTTGTGACGTAAGTCTTGGGGAATTTTATCGAGTCCATTTTTCCCCTTTTGAGAGAGGGCCATGTAGCCATTGTCAAACTTGCAATAGTTTCATGTCCCACCCACATAAGGAGAAAAATTTTTATGCAAAGATCCACATACATAATACATGTTTTCTGGGAAATATGATATTTTTCCCCCCCAAAATTTTTAATAACCCATATGCTATCTCTGTGCATACCATAAAAGGGGGGGTACTCGGGGGGTGGGCCCCCAGTATACTTTGGGGAAGGGCCCTTTATTGGGGCCCTTTCAAACTTTTTTTTGGGGGGGGTTTTTTTTTTTTTTTTTTGGGTTTTTGGGTTTTTAATTCAAATTTAAAGTTACTTAGAGGCCTTAATTTTGATTGAAAAAGTAGTCCTGTAAATACTGAGACATTAGCATGGGTTTTTCCCACCCTAAGGGGGGTGATTTGTCGAAATACTATCTCTAAAGTGTCTAAACTATGGGGAAAGTACCCTAAACCTTTGTTTGTAGTGTTTACCCTTTACATCAAAAGGGGGGGTTTAAAAACCCGTTTTCCCCATATG
>JAODAL010068704.1:0-16697 GCA_025379985.1 Phyllomedusa bahiana
TAAATTTGTTTTTAAAAGATTTAAGCCCTTTACCCCCCCAAGTAAAACTGAAGTTAATGTGCTTTTCAATGGCCTTTGTTTACAGATCAGAACAGATAACACTAAAAGCCTTGATATCACAGTCAAGCTGTACTCTGCTATATCTGTATGTGCATTCAATATTAATTATCAGTGCCTGTAGCATTTTCCTTGTATTTCTTTATGTGTTTGTGAGCTGCTTTTTTGCCCCATTGGGTGTATCTGTTTGTACTTTAAAATTTTATACTTTTTTAATGTATACCAATAAAAAACATTAATTTTATGCCAGTGTTGGCACTTCCATTTTTTGTTTTTCATATTAACTTTTTCAGTATAAGACCTAGCATATTTTGTGGATAATACAAGTACAGGCTAGTGGCTTATATTTATGTCAATGAAATATAAAATGGCTATTAATATACTAGTTACAGCTGTACTTAAACGTTTACATATTCCGGCAGAATCTTTGCTTTCTTTGCCTTTTTTCAGAGAATATGAATGATAACACAAAAACGTTTTTCCCACTCATGGCTAGTGGTTGGGTGAAGCCATTTATTGTCAAACTACTGTGTTTTCTCTTTTTAAATCATAATGGCAACCAAAAATATCCAAATGACCCTGATCAAAAGTTCACATACCTTGGTGATTTTGGCTTGATAAAATACACAGAAGTTGACACAAATGGGTTTGAATGCCCACTGTAGATATCATCCTCACCTGTGACCTGTCTGCTTGTAATTAGTGTGTGTGCATAAAAGCTGAGCGAGTTTCTGGGATCCAGACAGACGCTTGCATCTTTCATCCAGCCACTGACATTTCTGGATTGTGAGTCATGGGGAAAGCAAAATAATTGTCAACGGAACTATGGGAAAAGATAGTTGAACTGTATACAACAGGAAAGGGATAAAAAACAAGATATCCAAGGAATTGATAATGTCAGTCAGCAGTGTTCAAACTGTGATTAACAAATGGAAAATCAGAAGCTATGTAAAAACCAAACCATGGTCAGGTAGACCAACAAAAATTTCAGCCACAACCACCAGGAAAATTGTTCAGGATGCAAAGAAAAACCCACAAATAGCATCAGCTGAAATACTGGACTCTCTGAAAATTAGTGGTGTGGCTGTTTCAAGATGCACAATAAGGTGGCACTTGAAGAAAAATGGGCTGTATGATCGAGTCGCCAGAAGAAAGCCATTACTGCGCAAATGTCAAAAAGTATCTCACCTACAATACGCCAAACAGCACAGGGGCAAGCCTCAAAGTTCTGGAACAAGGTAATTTGGAGTGAAGAGACCAAACTGTTTGGCCACTTTTTTATGGCCACAACTAGAGATGGGCGAATCGATTCTAACAAAGTGGAATTCGTTTAGAATTTCAGGAAAACTTCGATTCTGAAAGAAGTCGAAGTTTGGGGTACTTCGCGGGAACGAAGCGTGCTTTTGATCGATAATATGGCTGCGAGCACATGGCGTTACATGGGCAAAGAACTCTGGGAGGAAGAAGGGCATAGCCTACATGACATGTTGCAGAGATGAAGCCAATAAAGAGACCGGCGGGATTCTGTGACGTCACCACACTATATAGCCCCGGGCGCGACGCTGGGAGCTCATACGCTTCACTGTACTGATTAGGGAAGGTGCTGCCACGGCTGCTTATGATATCTCTTACTAAAGAATTCATTTTTATACAGCGATTTTTGGGAGGTGTCACGCTACAAAGCTGGTAATTTTTGGTTGCTCAATTCTTTGGCGAAATTTAGATTCAGGTGTTAATTAAGCATTGTTCTGCTGTTGTGGTCACTAAAAGAAATCTTCTTTTTCACCGCCAAAGAAGCAATTTTGCTTGTTGCATAATTCATATCCGAAGGTTAATTAAGCCTGTTGTGCTTTACATTCAGTAAAATAAAACAGTGTTTTTAAACGACACATACAAGTTTAAAATTTTTCCTGGCCCATTTGTGGAGCGCAATTTATATCCAAGGGTTATCCAAGTTTGTTAGTGGGTTTTATTTGGTAGTCAAATACAGGGTGTGTATTTATCATATACAGAATCTTTATCAAAAAAGTGTCTGTACACCTGCAAGTGGCAGTGGCACAAAACATTCCTGGGAGGGGCCCCGGTGCAGCACAGCAAGGGGAACATTTCAGCAGGGGTCACTCGGTGAGGCCAGAACTGCCGGTGTCATCTAGCGGCCGTGTGTTGTTTAGCAACCAAAGGTTCTTGTTTGGTTGACTAGGTCAAACCACTTCCTCCCCGTTGACATCTGACAACCCCAGCCAAGAGGTCGGTGGGAATGTCAGACACAACCCCTTTTGTTGGCAGGGCCGGGGGGCGGGTCAGGGTTCCTAAAAACCCCGCCTCTGTCCCCCCGGGTTTCCCAAAAACCAGGTTTCTACTTTGTCGTCTGGGCTCAGCGCCACTCCTAAAAGCGGGATAAAACAATTTAAAGGGGGGGCCCTTCAGCGCTACTTGGCAGGAAAAAAATGGGGCCCAATATCCCCTGCTTCTTGCAGTGGGCGGAAATTTTTAGTTGGGAGTGGCTGAGAATCATGTTTTTAGGGGTCACCCTCTGAAATACCAAGCCCTTTTGATGGGACAGCATTGACGACAAAAAACACAAATGGGAATATAAATGTACCCCAACCGCATTTTGGGACCCCGGGTTTAAAGGAAAAGGGCTTAAACATCGTCAGGAAAGAGGGGGGCCCAGCTTGCGCGTCAGGCAGCGGTGCAGTCGGGAAAGGGGGTTGGGTGTGGCCGTGAGTCACCCGGGTTTAGCAGCAGTGTGAGGCGGACCAAAGGCGGTAGGGGTAAAAAACCCCCCTTCGCGGGTCCAAAAAAGTAGCGGCACAGGGGTTCAGTGAGGCGGGGCCGGCGTATTATCAGTTTTTAGTGGGGGATGTTGGCGGTAAAACCCGTATTTGGGAGGTGTGGCAGTTCTTTGCAAAGACATTTGAGGACCCAAAAATAGGGGTATAGTAAAATCTGGGGGTTTAAAAAGGAAGCGGGGCCAGGGGTTTAACTTGGCACCCGGCCCTGAAACAAACAGCAGCCGTCACCATCCCGGTTTGGCCGGGAGAAATGTGGCTCAGTTGTGGTGGTCCACCCTCCCGCCGCAGAAACAGCAGCGCCAGTGCATGCTTCCTTTGCAGCCGGGTAAAGGCTCCCCCAAACCTCTGCAGAAGAGAGTGTTTCTTTTTGTTTCATCCCCCTGGTCCAGATCCCCTTTGCTCCTCGCTACTCAGGGTCGCCGGCAGTCGTTCGCGAGGCGATTGCAAAAACAACGTATCCCGTCCAACCTTTCTAAGGGGAGCAGCTGACCTTTGTTTCCTGGCCCAAGTTGTTGGTACGCAATCCCTCCCTTTCCAAAGGGTTGGACCTGCACCTTTCAGAGAACTAATGGCTTGTGCCGAGCTGAGATGGAGATTTCCAAACCGTAATTTTTTTTTCCAAAAAGGCGGGTACCAGCATTTTTTTTAAATTTGTGGGAACAGAAGGGGGGCCCAAAGTCCTTGAGCAAACGGTTTTTTCCCAAATTGCAGGGCCCCAGCGGGGGACGTCGGAGCTGTAACTATGGTCAGGCCAGTATATGCCCTTTACCCCCATTGGGTAAATGTGCTTGCCCCCGGGGCACCCCAAAAAACTTGGACAAGACCCCGGGCTTTCCCCTCCATTTTTGTCAAACTGCGGCTCCGCCCCAATGTCCGCCTCCCCCTCCTCCACCACCACCCCCAATTCAGGTTCCAAAAGTATGCCCCAAACATACCAAAGTGTAGGGCAAGCGGTGTCACGCGGGTTTTTACCCCTGGCTTGCCTCGGGAAACCCAAAGGGAAAAACAGGGGAGGAACTGCTCCGCGTCTTTCGAAAGGGAAATCGATGTTTTTGGCTTTCTCCGCGCCAATGCAAATGGGGAACCATGGGAGGGACAAGGGGAGTAACATGGTGTCCACACTTTCCCGAGGAGGGATGGTCCATGGCCTGCATGGCACACCCCTGTTCAATCTGGTTGTGAAAAGGTTCCTGAAGTCTTTCCCCCGATCTTCAGAAGTTTTTGAAAAAGGCCAGGAAACTGTGCATTTCCTTTATCCATTTCCACAAAGCCAGGAACACCCTCCTCGAGTTGAGCGGCCCGAACGGGCCCCCCCCAACACACCCCTGAATTGCGATTTTTTCCACCCATTGGAATTCCGCCTGGGACATGTGGACCCCACTGGGATGAAAAAGTGAAAGGCCCTTTTTCGATTTTTTTTTATGATCCAGGCTGACAGGGGGTCTTTCCCCTGTGTAACTTTAAGTCATTCAGGGGGCAGGGTCATGGGGTGACACTTGCCGTTTTTGAGGGGTTTGGGGGAGGCCCCCCCCCCCCCCCCCCCCGTTATTTTGTCCAGTCGCCCAAAAATACGGATAAATAATGATTCCAAAAGCTTTTATTCCCGGGAAAAAAGAAAGCTGAAAAATCTTTGGGCAGGGGACTGGAGACTGGGGACTACAAACTCGTGGCCCCATGAGTCGGGGGGGGGGGACTGAAATGGAGGAGGAGGGGGGAAATTGGAGTAGAAGCAATTTTCTTGGGGAAATTTAGTGGAATTTTTTTACCCGGTTTACAAGAGAGGAGGGGCAGGGGCTGTGGAGGAGGTTAATGGAATGAGGGAAAAGAGGCAGATGACCCGCAAAACACCGGGCAGTAAACCCGTGGGGATGGAGGAAGGGAGTCCCTCGGAGTTTCCCCCCCCTTTTTTGCAGTCGCCCCAGAAAGTGATATGCCTGGCTAGTGACAGCCAATGTCAGCATCCCGGGAGAGGGAAAAAAAACTTCTTTTTCCCACCCTATTTGGGGCCCTCGCTACTGGTCCAAAATTGGAAACCCCTGAAAAGGGGGACCAAAATCAAATACTATAGGGAAATCCTTTCCCTTTCAGTTGGGCCCCCTGCCTATGTGTGGCATCGTTCCCTCCTTTGACAGGTTCCCCGACCGGGGGGGGTTTTTCACGCCTTTACGTACTATTTTCCGGGCTGCCCGGGGGAAAGGGGGGGGGTGGGGGGGAGGGGGCAGTACCCTTTCCTTTAAACAGCAACAAAGTCAGGGGTCAATGATGAGCACTTCCTTCACCCGCCTAGTGAGGAGGGCAGTAGCCGCACAGCAGGGAAAGGAGCAGGGCCCCGAACCAACAGGTGGGGGCCTACTTGGACAGACCCCTGCCAACCCCCTTTTAAGAAAACCCCCTGGTCTACGGGCAGCCAAACTGGAAGTGTGGCCGCAACTTGCCAATTTTTTCAGTGGGGGTAAGTTTCCCGCCCGGCCATAGGTTGGGATCAACGGGGTTCAGTGCGGGGGGGCCATCGTTACCCCAAAGGGGGAAACCCCCTTGTCCCCGGGAAAAGTGGAAAAGACTGAACCCTTTTCAAAGAAAGAATCGGGTGGATCCCGGGCCAAAGGGGTTTTCCCCAGAACCCAATTTCCTTAGGCGCAGACTACACCCATGACGCCTCAACCCCAAAAAGGAGAAAAGGCTGGGTTCAAAAAACCTTCCTCAGGGCCCCTATTCCCGGTGCCCCCCACCCGCCTGATGCCACACATCTGCTTTACAGTTTTTTCACTCCACCAACCATCTTTAAACCCGGGACTGGTATTGCCCCCCCCACCCCCACACTCGCAATTTTTTGCCACCCTTTTTGATCTGGGTGCTGCTGCTGTTTCTGGGGGTTTTGGGGCCTCCAAAAATTGTCAAATTTTGCCACTCCTGACCTCATTTCTGCTCCTTTCTGTTGTTGCTTTTTGCGGTCACCCCCCACATGGGTTTATTGGGGCCCCTCCCCTGACCTCATGCTGTTGCCCTGGGCCCCGTAAACCCCCAATCTTTTGTCTTTGTGCCCTCTTTGGCCTACTCCTGTTTTTTCCACCTCCCAAAAAAAAATGTCATTGTGCCATCGCCCGACCTCAAAAGCTGCTGCTAACCCCTGACCTTTCCCCTTGTGTCATTGGCCCTCTGTGGCCCACTCTAGTTTTTGCCCCCTCCAAAATTTATTTCCCCTGCTACCCCATGCTGCTGCTGCCCTGACCCCCACACTTTCATTGTGCCCCCTTGGCTTACTCCTGTTTTCCACCTCCAGAATTGATTTTTCCATGTCTGACCTTCTGCTGCTGCTGTACCTCCACACGGGGTCATTGTGTCACTCTGTTTCCTACTCCGTTTTTGCCACCTCCAATTTTCTTTTTTCCACGTTGACCTATGCTATTCTGCCTGACCCCCACACTTTTCATTGTGCCCCTCTGTGGGCCCATCCTGTTTTTGCCCCCTCCAGAATGTTTTGCCCCTGCCTGAAATCTGCGCTGCTGCCGTGACTCCACGCTGTGTCATTGGCCACTCTGTGGCCTTCTCCCTTTTTTGCCACTCCCCATGTCTTTTGCCACTTCCCAACCCCATGCTGCTGCTGCCGTTCCTCCACACTCGTCTTGTGCCCCTCTTGGCCCCTCCTGTTTTTTTTTCCCCCTCCCCGAATTTTCGTGCCACTCTGACCTCATGCTGCTGCTGTGGCTGTTGCCGTGCCCTGCACACCATGTCATTGTGCCACTCTCTAACCTCATGCTGTTGCTCCTGCCGTCACCTCCACTCTGTCATTGTGCCACTCTGTGGCCTACTCCTGTTTTTAACACCTCCAGAATGTCATTGTGCCACTCTCTGACCTCATGCTACTGCTGTGGCTGCTGTCGTGCCCTCCACACTGTGTCATTGTGCCACTCTGTGGCCTACTCCTGTTTTTGCCACCTCCAGAATGTCATTGTGCCACTGTCTGACCTCATGCTGCTGCTGCTGTGACCTCCACACGGTGTCATTGTGTCACTCTGTTGCCTACTCCAGTTTTTGCCACCTCCAGATTGTCATTGTGCCACTGTCTGACCTCATGCTGCTGCTGCCGTGACCTCCACACTGTGTCATTGTGCCACACTGTGGCCTACTCCTGTTTTTGCCATGTCCAGAATGTCATTGTGCCACTCTCTGCTGCCGTCACCTCCACACTCTGTCACTGATGTTGCCACCTGAGCTCACAGCTTGATTTTTTCCAGCTTCCACTGGCATGACTTTATCAGGCTACATTCCAACTTCAGTTTTTTGGTCAGTTTTGCCCTCTTAAGTGCCCAGGTAATTTCATAGTGAAGCGATTCTAAGAGCGGCGGCAGTCATCTGCGTGTCATACTAAAACACAACATTATATGAAGACCAAACCAAGCTCCCTCTGCATATTTAATCATGGCACAACATTCTACAGCACCTTGCAGCCTCTGTGCAGCCTGGAAATAGCTGTTTTTTAACGCGATTCGTCCCGAAGTAATTCGGACCGAAACAAATTTTGTCGGAAAATTTGGCGAAGTTACCGAATCAAATTTTTGAGAAATTCGCCCAACTCTAGCCACAACCATAAACGTTACATTTGGAGAGGTGTCAACAATGCATATGATGAAAGGAACACCATTCCTACTATAAAGCACGGAGGTGGATCGTTGATGTTTTGGGGATGTGTGAGCTACAAAGGTACAGGAAACTTGGTCAGCAAATACTGGAGGCAAATTTGCACTCATCAGCCCAGAAGCTGTGCATGGGACATACTTGGATGTGTCAACATGACAACAATCCAAAACACAAGGGCAAGTCGATCTGTCATTGGCTATAGCAGAACAAAGTGAAGGTTCTGGAGTGGCCATGTCAGTCTCCTGACCTCAATATTATTGAGCCACTCTGGGGAGATCTCAAGCGTCAGTTCATGCAAGACAGCCAAGGAATTTACAGGAAGTGGAGGCTTTTTTCTAAGAAGAATGGGCAGCTTTACCATCTGAGAAAATAAAGAGCCTCATCCTCAACTACCACAAAAGACTTTAAGCTGTCATGTTAGGGGGCAATACACGGTATTAAGAACTGGGGTATGTGAACTTTTGATCAGGGTCATTTGGATGTGTTTGGTTGTCATTATGACACACAGTAGTTTGACAATAAATGGCTTCCCCTGACCACTAACCATGAGGTCTGGTACACGGGAATAGCAAGCTAACAAAAATCACAGATAGATAGGAACAAGCCAGGAATGTCACAGGTGCAGCACTCCAGTACTAAGAGGTTTAAATGGAGTGCCCGGTCACCGCCCCCGTAGCTGCTTGGTGCAGTATTCAGGCCCTCGTATTGGCCTGTGTGTCACAGTCCGTGCCCACAGTGGCTGTAGACCTTCACCAGCAGAGCATCTCTCAGGGTGTGGTTTGCAAACCTGAAGAATTGCAGGTGTCTCACCATTCAAGCTGGTAGCTTATGAGGGAAGTGAGCTCTGACATCCACATATCGAGTATAGCCATACTTTGAAGAACTTGCATAACCAATGTTGCTATTTCTCCAGGATTTCCTGTGAAAATGAAACAAATTCAACAAAAATTGCATATTATTGGAAAATATTTTTTATTTTCATTGCCTAATGCTAAATAAACTTTTCAAGTCGAGCTACTCGCTACACCCCTGGATATATTCCTTAAGAGGTGTTCTTTTCAAAATAAGGTCTTTTTAATGGTGTTTATTAAGTTTTAGCACCTTAAAATGTCCACAAACCTGAAATGGTGCTTAAAAAATATGTTAATAAAAATGAGACCCCCAAAATCCAGTAGGTCCTTCTCCTATTCTGAGGCTTGTGGTTAATTCATATAGCGCACTGGGGCTATAGGGCTATGGGATATTTCTGAAAATGTCAAACTCAGGGGAATCAATGTAGAGTTGCATTTCCCTATTAACATCTACTGTGTTTTAGTGAATAATGGATTCAGATTAAAAACTGCAAAAAACGGTGAAAATTTGAAATTTCACCTCCACTTTGCTTTAATTCCTTTAAAACAAACATCCTAAATGCAGTTTTTTTTTTAACTGGAGTCATTTATGGGGTGTCTAACATATAAGCCCCTCAAAGCCACATCATTACTGGACTGGTCCCTAAAAAATTCTGTGCTGCAAATTTTCTTGAAAATGCAAACATTTGCTACTACATTTAAAAGCCCTTTGAGTTTGTAAAAAAAATAAAAAGACATTTAGAAAACGATACCAACATAAAGAAGACCTATGGTTGATGCTAGTTATAAACTATTATGTGTGGTGTAACCATCTGTTTTACACACGTACATTTTTGAGCTTTGAAAATTGCAAATTTTTCCAAATTTTCACATTTTTATATTTTTTACAAATAAGGATTGTATGGACCAAAATTTATTACGAACTTAACTCATGATGTGCGCTAAGAAAACAAACTCTGATTCACATGAATAGGTAAAAGTTTTAATTAGTTGTTCCTCCATAAAGTAACACGTCAGATTTACAATATAGGGCATATCAGGAAGGACAAAACTGGCTTTGTCCGTAATGGGTTAAGTAAAGTATTAATTGAACTAATATTTAAAAAGAACCAAAAAAAATTAATTCAACAGTTTTTATAAACTTTTTTTTATTGTGGTAGCAGTATCAAGCACAATCATTTAATAAAATCAACATATGAAAAAGCATTCATCAGTTGAAAAACATGGTAAGCACATATCATGCTTCACAATACAAGTGCACACAAAAAATTCTTTGAATGTAATACTTGAGTACAAAGTCACTAAATTCCTTATAAATCCGAATGCTGCAGGAAGAAGTATCTCCAATACAATTTCTATTGTGTATTATTTATGTCAAGGCTTAGAATGTATTGCACATCAATTTCTACATTCAGTAACAAGATTTGTTCATTTCAGTATTGCCTTTCAATTCAGGGCTTCATTTTGCAATCTGGTAATCATCTAAATTAGTTTATTGTTTTACTTACACTGTGAATCAGTCAGTGGTAAATATCATGCAAGAAATATTCCATTTCAAATATTTTTTAGAAACCTGAATTGATGTTATAAAATAAATGACAAGCACAAACACAAAAAGGTAACATCTAATTAAGGCAAATACCAGAAATAAGTATAAGGCTCTAATAACATGAGCATAAACAGACTCCATTAAGCAGAACAAAGTCTGGACCATGTTTCTTGTTATTAAAAATGCCAGAACGTCAATTGAACCCCCAGTAAACCCCATTGACGCCAAAAGGTCCATCAAGATGCGCTGATACTCATCTAAAATGAATCTGGCATAGCTGTCATGACTTCATTATACACAGAAATCATCATGCTTGTGTTATAGAAGGCTAATGCAGATTAGGCATATGAAATTGTAAAACATTTTAGTAAAAAGAAGAAATTATTAATTAGTCTATAAACTACTCAAGCATGCTCACCATTTTGTAAAACACTGACCTGTTTGCATTATTGCACGTTTGACTATTTCTGTTGTCATCAATAGATTTTGCTTTAAAAAATGTTCATACATATTAAATATACAAAAAGTTATGCAACCTTACAATATCACTGGTGTTATTTCTTAGCAAACAAGGTCATATACAGCAGGAAGGTAATATTGTTTTCAACTTAGGCCAATGTTACATAAATATTATCTGGCACCCATGGTGCTAAAGCATTTGTGCCTTCTGCCCATTACCAGTTACTATCTTACACTATATCAGCAGGCAATTTAGGACTGTGGTGCCTGGAGCCCACCAATGAAGTTGATTCTCTGGGCTTTGGTGTTTACCCTTTCTCCCCGAAAAGCAGCCCCAGGTATGCCATTCCCAGGGGGCGATAATGCCCAAAGAAACCAGGGATTTCCTATGCTCCCCTGTGTGCCAGACCGAGCCTGTTAGCGGGCCCTAGTGCTGATAGTACTGCCCTGATGAACACACACAGACACGGACCAGCAGCACTCTGCAGATGATAAAAAACAAGCACTGAATATATGAATTATTTTAAAGTGCATTTCTGGTCTATGTAATAATCGTGAAAATATAAGGTTCACACATTTTTTTTTACCAAAACTGTAAAGGCCCAACCACAAAATCGTATCTCCCTCTGTGCCTTTCCAGACCTCTTTACATTTCAGGGTGTGAGGGTCCCAGCTATACTCCGTTCTGATTAAAAACTGCCAAAATGGATAGGTGTATAGCTGGGACCCTCATGCCCTGAGAAGTCGCCTGGAAAAGCAGTAAAAGAGGTAAAATTAAGGGCAGTTTCCCATCTGAACTTAAGCTACCTTGCCGATGGTAGCTGGGCCTTTTCAGTTTGTGGGCCTTCTCAAATTTTTGCATTTATTACTTATGGCAGAAATGCAAAATTCATATATTCAGTGTTGATCTCTTAGGCTATGTTGACACCGCATAATTGCGCGGTGTAATTACACCCCGCAATTGCGCCGTGTGTCCACGAGCTCCCGCGAGGCAAGGGGTCAGCAGCCCGCCGTCCCCATATACATTCATTACTAGCGGTGCGTATTGACCGCTAGTAATTGAAATGTCACTTATCTCTCCCCGCGCCGTATTGTACGAGCAGGGAGAGGAGGCGTAATCCATAGTTCTCTATGAGATCTGTGATTTACCGTAATGACTGGGACGTATCTCACCCCATATTTAGTGCAGTACGCCACGAAATACGGGCCGAAATATGTCCAATTTAAACCGTATGAACATAGCCTTAGGGTATGTTCATATATTGTTTAACATCATGCAAAATTGCGCACTGTAAATGCTGTAGGTTGCGCTTTGAAATTAGAGGCTTGTAAGTCAGTAATTTCAAAGCTAATGTGCCACTTAAGTGGCCTAAGGTAGTTTCTTGCCTCCTATACTTTAAACCACTATGCAGCATATATGCCTGCCCACAAAATTACAATGGTAAAATCAAGTCAACTCAAATTTATTTATTTGCTTATTTTTTAAGGTGCTAACCATTTTTGAAATACTGTCCTTATAGCACCCTAAATCATGGTACTGGTCACTGAAACTTTTGAAAACTCTTTTTAACGCAAATATGCAATGTTTTTTTAAATGCCAAACTTTTTACATTTTTAAGATATTGCTAATTTTTTTTTGTGAAGCTTTACAAGAAATAAATAATTGATTGGATTTATTTTAGTTAATGACATTCATTCAAATGCTGTTACAGGCACATTCCAAACTATTTTTTTCCCTGCGTTGTGCTTGGAAGTGTTGGGGACCCCCATAGAGGTGAAAAGAGACAGTCACCCATTCAACCTATATACATCGTCTGGCACACTCAGACTGGGTAGGAAACAAGGCTAAAGATAATGTACCTTTAATGCCATATATAAAAGTGATTCATTAAATTTATTCTACATTTTAATGCACTATTGCTGTACCAAGGTCTGCCACACATGTACAGATAAATTTATAAAATATATTTATTTATACGGCGTGCATTAGTAAATGTGAAATAATCTGCATATTTATAAAACTGAAAGCAGGAAGGGAATCCAGTTTTTGTCCAGTTAGATCAGTTTTAGGCCAGGTTCACATAGTTGGAGATATTGTTAGGAGCCTCTCTTGCAGAGGTGGAACTGGATGTGCTTCATGGCAAACATCAACTGCACCTGGCAGACTCCAATGATACAACAGGGTCTGTGGGGTCTTTAGTTATAGTGTCTGTCATTTTAATAGAAAAAGTATCACAGCATGTTATACAACTTTTTCATCATTTTTGACAGAATCTGTTCCGAACGGAACCTCCAACTCAGATGTGAACTAGGCTTTATATGAAGCCGCTTAAACAGATTGTCCCACCTATACACCCTTTTTCTGTATGTCCTACATGTGGACATCAAAGATGTGGAAACCCTCCCTCTGCATTTACTTCTACAGAGCATCTCCCTTGTGACTGACTCACTGTGGTCATGTTCAATACTATATGGTCACTAATGAGTGGCTGCACAGGGATTCAATAGCAGCTAATTGCCAAAGATTATAGAGCCTAAATCAGCAATCAGTTTAATGCCTAGGTGACCTCAATCTAAGTGGTTATAGAGATGGCTCAACCTCTAAGTTATGATTATATAATGAATAAATTAATGAATAACTGTCAGCACTCAACTTGTTACATACACATCCCACTGTCTACTTTTCCTACAGAAGTAATCATAGTTAGGCCTGGTTAACTTCTGTGCCATAGATTCTGTTTGGTTCCTTCATTGCAGAGATGCTCCCGGGTCCGTTATATATCGAATACCAATAGTGCCTGACAGACTCCATTGACCACAATGGGATCAATCTGATTTCTGTCATTGTGCCTTTCATTTTAATCGAAAAAAATAGCACTATATGCAGTGCTATTTTCTGTCATTTTAAGGGAATCTGTGGCAGAGGTTCTGAATGGAACATACAGCACGATGCAAATCAAACTTTATTTATAGTACTACCAGCTTATACATTAAAGGGGTTTTGCCAAGAAGTGAGTTTGTTACCTCTTAGGGCTTTTTCACACGGGTTACATACATGTTACAACGCTTTGGGACCCGTTTTGGGGGTCCCGCCCCTGCGGTCCCCCAAACGGATTTAACAATTAGCAGTGAATTACATGCTGTCTATCCAACACGAGCGGCTTTCACATGGGGGATCACCACGGCGGTTTAAAAAAGCGCAGCTCGCTTGAATGAAATTTTTTTTAAGACGGTGAGCTAGCTTTTGAAAAACCAGCGCGATCCCTCAGGGGAAGGGTTTTTCCGGGTTTTTCGGCATAACAGCAGTGATAATCTCACTGCATTGAAAATCCTTTGGGGGACTGACAGAGCGGACCCCAAGCAGAACCTAAAACCTTGTAACACGGATTTATACTCCGTTGAAAAACCCTTTAATCTGCCAGAAGAGAAAAAAAACAAACAAGCGCCCACTCGCCTCTTTGCCTCCTCTGGATCACACCCATGAACAGGGAGTTTTGGGGTCAATGTTTACTAAAAAAATCACTTTAAAACTACAGATTCTCTAAAAAAGAAAAGATCTTTCTCCAAACCCCCCCTTTGCCAGCTCCTTCAAATTATCTGTCACAATAAGAAGTGAAAAAACCGCAAAAAGGCCAATCCTCCTCTCGCTGCTGATCTTTCCCCTAATGCAAACTTTTAATTAATAAGGGCATGTAAAGAAATCTTAACCTAGGGCTTCACTTTTTGTAACCACAAGTTTTTAGAAAAGTGTTAAATTTTACCAATTTTGGAGGATCCCCGTAACTTAATTTTTGGGAAAACCCCTTTAATATTATTGGGACTATAAGAGATATCTGGTCTGTTGTGGACAGCAAATGGGAATTTGTAGCAAAAATAATGACATTTTGTTTTATAAATATTTGTGTTTTTGTTACAATCTGTAAGAAATTATCAGCAGATTTAATATTTTTAGTTCTTACGGAATAAAAAGATTTTTTTCCCATCGGGAAACCTTTATCTTTATTAATCTTTTCCCTTTTAATCAACCCCCTTGGTGCATTTTAAAAATGAATTCGGGAAATTTTTTAAATCCCATATACTGTACCTAGTTTCACAATAAGTATTGATCTTGCAGATATTATATTTTTGTATCAAAGGTTAGCCTCAAATTAAAATTTTTGAAATCAGCGGGGAGATATAAAGGAAGGGTGACAGGCAATTATCAGAATATAAAAATAGGGGGGCGCGTATGTTCGGGTTTTTCGCCTTTTTTAGTAACCGGGCCCTCCCGGCCGAACCCCCCCTTGGACCGGGATGCGGTTTAGGCGCAGCGTTCGCCATATCAGCTGCGCCCCGCAGAAGGGGGGGCAAGGGGGCGCGGTGGGGGTTCGGGGGCAGGAGCGGCCGCTCGAAAACTCCGGGGCATGTACGTCGCATTGGCAAAGTGGGGGCCATTGCAGCGCTGGGGCAGCTCCGACAGCAGCCCTAGTTTTTTTTTTGGTCTAAATGCTCCGGCGGGGGCGAAGTGAAGCAAGAACGTAACATGAGAGGAAACATAAAAGATCGAAACAGAAATCCGGCGCTCTCCCGTGCGCATGGGTATATTCCCCCCCCAAAAATCGCCTTTAAATGGCGAAAACATTCTCAAAAAGAGCCAAACCTAAAAAATAAAAACAAAATTAAAAAATCACTTTCCCAGCCGCGAAATAAGGGAAATTGATAAGGGAAATGCCGGGGAAAAACAGAATTAAAATTTTAAAATTTCTATTGGTCGGCAAAACCCCCCATCAAATGGGCGACGGACCCATTATACTATGGAGAAGTTTTGACCAATCAAAAAAAAGGCGGGGACAGTTCCAAAATACAGTAAAAATGCGAAAAAAAAAAGGCTGATTTTCTGACTACGGGGGGTTTGGCTACCCGCCAATCAGAGCCGAGCTACTTCTCCATTGTAGTCTATGGAAGATCGGGGCAAAGCAATCTCGCCTCAGCCGTGCCTGGAGTTGATAAAAAAAAAATTTTTTTTTAGTTGTAAAATATTCTTGAAAAAGAGCTAAACCTTCTATAAACATAAATCAATTAATTTCCCAAAAACCTTTTTTTCGCCGAGACCGGCGCTACATAAGGAATTTCAAAGAGAGAAATTTGGGGGGAAAAACAGAATTTTCAAAAATTGTTTAAGCTTTTCTATTGGTCGGAAAACCAGCCCAAACAAATAGGGCGAAGTGGGCCCTTTAACCTATGGAGGAGAATTGACCAATCAGAAAGGAGCGACAGGGACCCATTCTAACCTAGGAGAAAAATTACCAAAAATATTTAAAGGCGGGGCAGTTTTAAAATACAGTAAAAAAAGGAAAAAAAGAGCTGATTGGGTGAAAACCGGGGGCTCGTCCAGCTTAGCCAATCAAGGCCCCAGCTACTTTCCATAGAGTTCTATGGGGAAAAGAAATTCAGAAAGGGGTAAAGAAAAAAAAAATATAATTTTACTAAAAACATGTTTTATTTTTTTATTTTTTAGCCAAGGACAATAGTATTTGGTGTAACAAAAAAAGAAAACAAATGATTTTTTGTGAATTAATAATTTTTTTCTTACCCCATATTTTTATTTCATTTTATATACACATCGGGAAACTTCTGTAGTCTTTTTCATTTTTTATTTCGGGCCCGTAAAGTTTTTTTTCAGATTGCATTAGAAAACCCATAGGAGCGTCGCTCCTCTCCATTTGGTCCAAATAACCGCGCCTCTTTTAAATTAGCCAAACAAGAGCTCAATCTGATTTTTTTTCCCCCTAAACTCTATGAGAAAGTAGCCGCGCTCTGATTGGCTAAACTGGACGAGCCCCCCGCTTCAACCAAACACTCTTTTCTGCCTTTTTTTCTGTATTTTGAACTGCCCCCCTTTGAATTGATTGGGGAATATTTTTCCCTAGGATATAATGGGTCCCTTCGCCCTTTTCTGATTTGGGCAATTCTCCTCCCCTGGTTGAAGGCCACTGTCGCTCCCATTCTGAGGGTGGGTTTTGCCACCAATCAGAAGAGTTAAACATTTAATTCTGTTTTTTCCCGGCAATTTTCTCTATTATTTTTATATTATCATTTATTTGGAGCCCCTGATTCCCCGGGGGGCCTGTACATTTCAGGGGGGGACATAAATAACATTGTCAAAAATACAAAGGACAATAACAATTGGGGACGGGGGGAAAGAGGGCCCTGCCCGGGAGGGCTTAAATCTACAGGGGAGGGGGAAGAACAGAAGGGGAGGGGGCAACATGTTTGTGGGGCGGAGCAGTGCAACCCGGTTAATTTTTTAAAGGGAATCCTGAAGAGGTAGGTTTTCAGGTTTCGTTTGAAAACCGGTGAGAGAGGGGG
>JAODAL010068705.1:0-16696 GCA_025379985.1 Phyllomedusa bahiana
TGTTTATTAGACCAAGCTTTGGGGGCAGAGGTGACGAACTTTTCTATATTTTATTTATTCACTCCCTATTACGGCTTTGGGGCAGAGGGAGCTGGGGCGGAAAGTTACAAGGAGCCCCTGCCCCAAAAAGCCGGGGGGGGGGGCACCCTCCGTGCACTTGGCACAGCTTAAAAGGTTGGGGGGGCCCCCCTGTCCTGGAAGTTACCAGGGGGAAACCCTGCGCCCAGGCACAGCCGGGGGGCCCCCTTGCACCCAAAAACTAACCGGGGGGAGGGTGGGGGGCACCCGTGCGCTTTGCACATATATTGGGTTTGGGGGGGCCCCCTGCGCCCGGGCCAGCTACAGGTGGTGGAATGGGGACGATGCCCCCCGCAACCAACCCAAACGGGGGGAGGGGGGCATCCTGTGAATGGCACAGTACGGGGGGAAAGGGGGGGGACCCCGGGACCCCCCAGCAAAGGGGGGGGGGCTTGCATTTGGTTTCCTTTTTGCCGGAAAAGATGTCGAACTTTGGATTTAGACCCGAATATCAGCATAAGTCAGAGCCTGCAGGCAGTCACGGGCCGTTTCTTCCCCTACATCGCCCCCTTCCCAACTCGTTCAAAGTGCTCTAGTGCATCATAATTTCACTATGGGGATCCCCCCAGGTTGCAGGTCCCCCACGCGGTTTTCACAAGGGGGAGGGAGACCCCACTGCATAAGCCCCTCCCGGAAAACATTTGAAAACATCTGACATCGTCGGGCTGCCGACAAACACGCACCGGGAAAAAAAAAAAAGACACTATTCTAAATTTTTCATTTTGATACACTTTTAATGTGTATTACAATAGGACACAAGGGGTTTCCCTTTTAAAAGCTGAATAAAGTATGTAGTGTACAGGGAAATCACCTTTCAGGTACAAAAAAAGAAAAATTAATCTAAAACCCAATTTTGGAAGAAAAACCTAAAAGTGTAAAGGAAAAGGAGATAAAGGAACATTAAAGAGAAAAGCGGAGCCGCACACCGCGCCCAACCGAGCTTTGCAGTACGGGGCTTTTTTTGTGGGCCTTGGGGGGCATTTTGCAGAAGTGGGGGGGGCGTCCATATCTTATACAAGGTCCAAATTATTTATTTTTTTTTTACATTAAACTTTTTACAAGGGTTGTGTGACTGGGCCTCTCCTTTCCATGTCCCTATTAGGCTAGGAATATGCAAAGCCCTATACCAGCCAGAACTCCTCGTCCCAGCACATCCAGCTTTACACCTGAAGGGCCACCATTAACTACAGGTAACCCAAAATTCCCCTGTGAAAAAAGCAGGACCAACAGGAAACCCTGCACCCGCTTCACCCTAAAAATCGGGGCTCACAAAATCGGGCCCACAGAAGCGGGGCTTGCGCAAACAGTGCCCCAAAATGGGGGGTCCCTGAAAGGAAGGGGGAAAAATGGGCTCCCCTTAAACCATGTTGTCAGGTTGCTAAAAGGGTAATTTAGACGGGGACAAAAACTCGACTGATAACAGAAACTGAGGGGTTTTTTAAAGGGGGATTTTCCCTTTATCAGTTTGGCTATTTTTTTGCATTCACTTTCTCTTTCCTCAAACCAGGCGTTTTTTCCCCTCCCAGGGGGTGTTTCTTAAGAAGGGGGGTAAATCATCCCCCCTTCCTGTTCTTTTGCTCGCCCCGAGCATTTTGTGTTTGTTGAGATCTGTGGGGAAAAGCACCTCCCTCGCCTCCCCCCCCCCCCCCGTCTGAGTCCACATGAAACGTGCGTTCCTCACCCTTCAGTCAAATTTTGTAGAGCTGTTTGTTTACATACCACAGCCCTGCATTCAGTCTGCGTCTTCTTAACCAGACACTTCTCTTCTTTCTTCACACTGAAGTTTTTCACTTTAATCCATAATCTAGTCCTCTTAACACATTCAAAACAGCAAGATCGTCCTCTCACAGTTGGAGGTTTGTTCCCTTTTGAATTCAGCTTCATAACTATCCAGGTCACACGATCTGTCTCCTTTCTATGTTTAACACAGGAGCATTAGGCCCGGCACAATTCTGTGTTTTGTGATTGTAGAAGCAGCTGCAGTGTTCCTGGCATTTGTGGCTGGCGAGGAAAGTTTTTGGACCCTTATTCTGATGAGAGGGCAAAAATGCACGCCCCCCTGAATACACCGGGGGGCCAACGAATGTAAATTAGTAGAGCCATAAAAACCAAACGAAAATTAAGGGGTGGAATATGACGGGCAGGGGGAACAGTGTTTTTACAGAGAACGAAGCTAAGGGAGACTTTTGCTAATGACACCTTTTGCAAAGTTGCTTGTTTTTCCTCCCCCCTTATTCCCCTTAAGCCATTTTTGAATGAACAACCCCTTTTAAAAAATTTCGAACATGCCAAAAAAAAAAAAATATAAGTAGACACAAATTGACCAGCAGGGGGGAATTAGAAACCCTCATCTGTCAAACTTAGGGATATTCCCCCATGATTAAAGGGGAAGACAGTATTGGGTTTTTTTTTGTGTTTGAATAATAAAAAAAAAAAAAAAAAAACAATCAGATTCCAAAGAAAAAACCCTGCAGTTTTCGGACAGAAACACACGCATTACAGGAATATTAGACAAGGTGGAAGAAGGTTTCTCAAGTCCAACCTAAAAACCCACAAGGTTGAAAAGAAGAAGGCAAAGACCCCCCATTAAAGATTTCCAAATGTCCATCAAGAGGGAAAATTCCTTTCCCCCCACCCAAAAAAATCCCTGGAATTGCTTTGGGTACCTCAGGTACCAGCCCCATAACCTTTTAACGTTTTTTTTCAAGAAAGGCATTAACCCCTTTACAATTCCACCATCACAACCTCTTGTGGCAGGGAATTTCATATCTTACATCTTACAGTAAAGGGAAAACCTCTATGACGTGCTGTTAGATGAAAAAAAGGGGAATTTTATCACTTTTTTTTTGGGACATCTGAATCTAATCTAAAAGTCAAGTTCTATGGGAAAAAGCCAAAAACTATAATAAGTACACAGATTTAATTTTTACTTGTGGTGCTTTTTCAGTTTTTTTGAAATGACCACCGGATATAAAAATAAAATGTTGGCCCTACAAACCACAAATAACTGTTGGGGGAAAGGTATCAGCAATCTCTTTTAAAAGGGTTTCCCACTTTTAACAATTTTATTTTCAAAGTAAAAATTTGGAGATGCTCTGGTTTTGCCCCCCCCGGACCCAAAAAATTAGTTAGCAGAAACCTAAAAAAGGTTTTAATTCCCGAGTGCCTCCACGGGGAAGTGAGGATTACCGTGCCCCCCTAAAAGAAAGTCAGTTGAGGCTAGAATTCGCTATAATTCGGGAAACCCCCCAAACAAAGGGAACTCATTGTACTGGCTGGGCGCCTTTTTAAAAGGGCAAAACATGAGGTTTTTAAAATATGAGTTTACAACTATATTCAATTGTAAAGGGAAGGGGAACTGTAGCAATCAGTCCCAAAAATTGTACTTCTCCAAGCCATGCACAAGGTCTATTCATTAAAATGCGATGTCATGGACTGTTAGGAACTGTCCACAAACCAAAGGGGAAAAAAAAAATCACAAATTGACCTGATTTTAATGATTTTTCTTGTGCAAAGTTTGTACTGTATGTTAGCCGCCCTCACTGCAGCTGAGTAGCAGCTTTTCACAATTCAGTTTGATACAAGCCCCGGGATGTTTCTCTCCCACATCTCCCAAAATGGTATGGCTTATAAAAGGGAATCACTAATTAATTATATTATATATATATTAATATATATATATATATATATATAATATATAAATATTATATCTTATATATATTATAATATATATATATATATATATATATATATATATATATAGTGATTCCCTTTTGGAATTACTTTTAAGAAAACAGTAAAAAACTACTGAAATAATATTATATAAGTTATATTTGTATGTGATCCCCTTTTAAAGCCATACCATTTTGAGATAGATAGATATATATACACACACAAAGGTTAAAACAGATACTGATCATTCTTTACTTTTTAGTAGTTTTTTATTATATGATTGTAGATTTTACAGATTTTTTTAATTCTTTTTCTATGTATGGCTTAATGTGGCGGCCCATCTTTCTAAGCTGGATTATTAACAACATTTAGGGAGATTCTTTACAGGATACCTTAATAATGGGAACCTAAGTCATTAATCTGTCACACAGAACCTGAGTGGGGAGTGAGGCCGAGATACTAAGCAAAGGTCTTTCCAATTGTTGTGCCCACTGTAAGAATTTGAATCTGTTTCCAGTGGGTGAAAGATCGAATCTATAATTCGAGAAACTCCACAGGTATAAAATCACTACTGACACAGGACAATACACGCTGCTTGGAACTGGGATCGCCGGGTAGAATGCTCCAGGAGTTCGCCTCCTAGAGAGCATATCAGTATTACCCACCAAACCAACAAGGAAGGTCCTTTTACTGTGACCATAAAAATAAAAGTACCCGTAAACCACCCACAGTGAGAGCTGCCAAGTATAGGTATCTTGGTGGAACACTGTCAGCAGGAATTAGAGAAGCTAGATGGCCTCAACATAAATTGGAACTGTAGTAATGTAAGAATACCTTGGTCAATAAATTCATTGGCAGAGGATGAAACTATAACATCAAACCCTCCAGATAAGGGGGGGGGGCAATGGTAGTAGTCATAGTACGGAGGAATATGTCAAAATGTAGTCAGATATCCCAAAGATACAGAAGGATATGATATCTTGGAAAAAAATCCCACCCACGATATATCAAGAGGAATTAAGGAAATCCTCCTGATGCTAAGGAAAGGAATTAATTAGTCGATGAACAGGAATACCTTAAATATCCAGTGATTAGCAACATTCTAAAGACTGTGTACCTAAAGTACATAAAACAACTGGCCCACTACAATGGAAGACCGTAGTATCAGGCATTGGAATCTGGGGCAAAATGCGAGTAGGTATATGTGAAAGATACTTTCCCCCATCGAGACAGGCGTGCGCTTGTATACTAGGGACTCATATGGACCTTCCTGCCGAAAATTGATGGTATTAGTGTCCCGGAGTCTTGCGTGCTAGCAAGCATATGACGTGGAGGCACTCTAATTCCTCCATCCCACCAATAATTTTGCTTGGAAGCAGTGAAGACGGGAAAAAAATATTCCTCATTGGTAGGGGCTGTCATTCTTGAGAAGCCCATAATTCCTTTGTTCCAACTACTCCACAAGATTAATACTTAACCGGAAACTTTTTTTGTTTCAATAACAAGATCTACCACCCATCTCAGGGGCACGGCCATCAGGGTAGTACCCTGTGCGCCGGCGTATGCCAACTTTTGCTCCTGGCTGGTGGGAGAATCAATACTACGTAATTTGGGGAAGAACATACCTTTGGTACCAGAGTATGGAGAATAATACTATGGACCGAGATACAATACGATGATGTGCTGGTCCTGAGGAATGGAACCAAGGAAGCGTTTTGAACAATTCGATAACCAAGCTAAATCAAAACAATGACTTGAACTTGCGCTTTAACCTTTGAAATTAAATCCCAATAATTACACTCACTCGGCCACTTTATTAGGTACACCCATGCTATAACGGTAGGACCCACTCTTATGCCTTCAGAACAGCCTCAATTCTTCGGCAAAGATTCCACAAGGATGCAACAGACGATGCTCAATTGTACCAAGGGGCCCAAATGAGTGCCCAAGAAATATTCTGCCCACACTCCAGACCACCACCGAGCCTGAACACGATGATACAAGGCAGGATGGATCCTAGCTTCATGTTGTTGACGGCCAAATTCTGACCCTAACTTCCGAATGTCGCAAGCAGAAATCGAGACTCATCAGACCAGGCAACGTTTTCCAATCATCTACTGTCCAATTTCGATGAAGCTCGGCATATTGGAGCCTCAAGTTTCCTGTTCTTAGCTGAAAGAGGTGGCACCCTGTGGTCTTCGGCTGCTGTCTCCCATCTGCCTCAAAGTTCGCCGTACTGTTGCTTCAGAGATGCTCTTTTCTGCCTACCTAGGTTGTAACGGGTGGGCTATTTGAGTCACTGTTGCCTTTCTATCACTCGAACTAGACTGCCCATTTCTCCTTTGAACTCCTGTCATCAACCAAGGCATTCGCCCACAGGACGCCCGCTCACTGGATGTTTTTTTCTTTTTCGGACCATACTCTGTAAACCCTAGAGATGGTTTTGCGTGTAAATCCCAGGAGATCAGTCAGTTTCTGAAATACTCAGACCACCCTTCTGGCACCAACCACCATAGCCCGTTCAAAGGCACTACAAATCACCTTTCTCTTCTCGCATACTGATGCTCAGTTTGAACTGCAGGAGATTGTCTAGACCATGTTCTACATGCCTAAATGCACTGAGTTGCCGCCATGTATTTGGCTGATTTAGAAATTAATGTTAACGAGCAGCTTGGACAGGTGTAGCCCTAATAAAGTGACCGGTGAGTACTGCCATTCTTGTATATTCTGATAAGGAAGACGAGGGCGGTATCTTGGAAACAACCCTCTACCGAAAACCTACGATCTACAAACTCTTATTAAGATGGAAAGCAGACATCCATACCGCATAAAAAGGGCATACCTAAGTGACAGTAACCTCAGGTTAAAGCTCAACTGCTCCAAACCCCAATACTTTAAGATGCAAAGCACAGGAAACTGCGAGACAAATTTTCATGAAGAGGATACCCTGATAGAATACTAAGACAATCCTACCAACATGCTTAGGAAATGCAACCCAGGGAAAATCTCCTAATTAACTAAAAACCGAAAGAGGCCGATAAAATATTAGATTGGTAGGTCATTATTGATGGGCTCTCGGAAGTGAGACAAATAATTTCCCAGAAACTTGGCCAATCTAAACAATGGACAGGGATCTCAAACAGGTGGTAGGTGGACTAACCCCTAACAAATTACATATAGAAGGGGCCAAGAACCTCCAGACCGCCTGGTACCAGCCACATCATGACGAAACTTTGTTTAAAACGTGGCTGAGCCAACCAGTTTCGGGAATCTCATAGATAATTGGCTGTGTGGGCATGCAGTATTTTGAAGTTGGAAAGAGTTTCCATAGAAATATCCCTTGATAGGGACTTCCAAGATCACAAATTTTTTTAATTGTAAAAGCAAAGGGGTATCTACAAGCCACATGCCAATGCGCCTAGAATACAAAGTAATAACAATCCGGGAGGTTTCAGAGACGGAGTCAGGGAACAACTGAACGACATTAGGAATAACCGCGAACCATCATTGCTAGATAGTTTTGTGGTTCTCATGCGAAGACCCCAAATGTCTAAAATTCACGAATCATTATAATGTACCCCCACCACCTAGGGGAAGGACTGGGAAAGGTTACCTCTTACAGAGAAGACTGAATGGACTTAGATTAAAGACCACGGTACCAGAACGCCTGAATGAAAGCTTTGACTTCGCTTGCTTTTCTAAAAATAACTAGGTAGAGCGTCGTCAAATACAACTTCTATTTGAGGTTTGTCCCCACTGCTCAACACTTGAATATATGGTGGAGTATCTTTAATAAACGTTATCTCTTTGTTAAACTGTCCGATCCTGGTCCATTTACGCCATTCTCCAGACCATCCAGCAAACTCTCCCCCCTAAAATGAGGAAACTCCATGTGAAGATGCGACATTACTATGTCATTGTGACACATTGTATCCTTTGGGGGGGTTTGGTTTGACCGGGGGAAAATCCATACAAAACAACAAACGCCTAACACCTTGGATGCCCGGGCCTTTGTGTCCTACCCATATGGACCTTATTACATATGTATTGTCTCTTCTAAACTGCTACCTATTTGGAAAATCCTTAACCTTTTTGTAAGATTGTAATGACCATCATCGTGGCTGTTGGTATCTGGTTTCGGCCCGTTTGGTGTCTCTGCCATTAAACTTCTTGTTTTTAATGCTATAAACCAATAGTTACAGCAGGCCCATTGTATACGATACCGAGTGTCCGTCGCGTCATTCCGGTGGACGTCAAGAGATACCGAAGTCACATGTCTGCCGTTATAGAAGCGCTGCCAGCAAACACACTCCGGTATAACCGCGCTATGGAGCGGACACATGAGCCTAGGAAAAGCACTAATCTGGATGCAGACCTGCTCCCTTTGGGACCACCCGCTATGGACTTGGTAATCCATCTGACAGGTTATGTTATTCCATTGGGGTGCTGGTTAGGTGACCGGGTGTAAATCCTCATATCTGCTTGTGAGGCTCCATTGGGGGTGACAGCTAATATGCGCCTATGGACCCTTTATACCCACTACACAGGCCCCAGCTGTAACCTAATAACCTTGATGGTTGTCTGATGAGACCACCGGACATCCTGGTATGACAGAATTACCATTGTGATGCCACCTATAACTTTGTACACTAACAGAATATTATAGGTGGGATCCTGTGTGTCAATGTATGCAAGTCCTTATTTAATTTGTACTCACAGTATGCTTGTGTAATTAACTTGTAGCGACCATACCCCAGGACACAGCTCTCCCCAGTGGTAATACTGTACCCCCTCTAAAATCACTGATTTGCTATCCAGTGGTTGGAAATGGTGGTTTTGGTCACATAGAACCTTATAAATTGCCCCACGGCTATATACCCTGAGGCTATACCCAGGGAAACTGTCTCCGGTGGTACCAGGCCACGTCCAACTAACAGTGATATTTAACAACATAAACCACACTGGCTATACTAGGCGTAAGTATTTTTTCACTGTGACTTTAATACATATACGCTCTTCTGCTTTTTTTTCGTCTTTGAATTTCCCCTACCGTCCCCTGAAGCGATGTAATCCAGGACATCCGAAAACCTGTTGGGTCAAACAAGTAAAGGGTCAACATACTTGAGGGCTAAGATCCGGACGGGACCGCCCGGTTAATGGGGAGATAAACCAGATATAGGTCAGGGAATAATAGGAAAATAGGGACAGACTAGACCATCCTCATTCTCACAAGTCCCCAATATATGTTTTTGACTGAATATGTTGGTCTTTGTCTCCTTTGTTTTGTTTTCTTTTGTGTGTTCCTAGCCATTTTTAAGGATATATATTAAGAGTTGGTTTTAGCACAGATTTTTTCTATTAAGTTTTTTCTATATAATTTTACCAGTGATCTGATTTGTTTGCTTTGAAGATGCTTTACTTGCAGCTACATGGTCATCGGAGCCTTGAACAGACAGGACCCATTGACTTCTATAGGAGAGTTTTCTTCTAGGCAATGGTCTGTACCTGGAATAAGTCTTGTTTGCAGGGAGAGGAGAGGGGAGCCGTGATCATTTTCCAATTGTGACTAGGTGAACCTGTTTTATTAATCTAAAATATTGGTGTCATTTTTCAATGCCGATAGTGAGGAGACTGTTGAATACGTTTTCTTTACAGGCAGAGAGAGCGTGATACTATTAGCGCTACCAGCCCACAGTACAGGAAACTTCTTTTTTGTTTTATTTTTTTAAATATTGAGTAGCATATGATACAGTAAAAAAAACCACAAAATTAAAAAATCCCTTACAAAATGTTTTTACAGCATAAAAACCATGTAGTTAAACAATAGATAATTTTCTGAGGATACATTTCCTGAAAAAAGTCAAACGCTTTGGTTACTTGATCTCCACACACTTCCAACTCTCTCAGCTGTTTCCTGTGGGTCCAGAACACAGAACTGCTGACTTGCTCTCATTGAACGCTAACGCAGAACTGCAGAAAGCTCAGAAAAACTTCATGAAAGTATATTGTAAACGCTCACCTATGTGCACTATGTGAGAAATCATTCTCTTCCTCATGGACGACCCTTTACATATACTCAAGCTTTCAGTTCACAATGGGATTTATAACTCTAAGAACTGATAGGAACACTGGTGCAATGACAAAAATCCACTGAGCCAAAAGCTATCAATACAAACTGCCTGTTTTTGTTGTGTCTATAAACAAGTACATACTCCAATCCACCGAACACCATGTTCACTGGCTATCATTAAAGTCCCCTCCACACCAACCTCCCCCTGGGGCACCCAGCGATATCATCAGACACTACTTACCTATTCTGCATGGTTGGCCATTCATCTGATCCATCCAACATGTAACCACTCAACTTCTCCTAAAAGAATTCACATACAAAAACACATACCCACATACAGATCATTTATCCAGCAAAGGTTTTCTGGAAATACATCAGGCCATGACACAAAACTCATGACAAACTCCTACTGCATACTAGCCTTTAATTTATTACATATCTACTCCACTATATCGTGCACCATAATCAGCAGCGATATGCATCAAGAAGGCACCCTTGGGGCACAGTGGGCCGAGAAATTAAGCTTACCTCATGGGGATGGGGTGGGGGGGATTACGAAGCTTAAAGTACCATAAGAAATCAAGCCCATTTGTGGCAAATTTATTATGTGTTTTAGGCACTTTTGCCGCCTTCACTATTATTTTGAAAGAGTCTATGAAGGAGTCATGGCTTCAAATGGCTCTAAACTGCATACCAGAATGTTAAAGCTAAATACAGGCAGTCCCTCGAACATAATCTGTCGAATAGTTACAAACAGACTTATGGGGCATGCGGTCACAAGTAGTTCCATTTTCACAGCAGATAGTACTGTGGAACGACAACTTCCAGTATGCCCGCATCACCACATTAGTAGAAAAGGAGGTTGAAATTTTCGGAACGGAGGAACAGACTGTATGACACGTGATACAGGATGTATATCATTTTAGAGCTTTCCCCACCTGCACAGGGGTTTCTCAAAATCCCTGGAAACAACCCCTAAAAGACGTACAATAAGTCCCTTTTTGGTAAGGCCAACAAAGGCGAAGATTAACAACCTGAATGAGAGAGTTCCAATACAAGAGATGGCGCAGCGCTGGGATATATCGCCCCCCCCACACCCACACACCGGGGGGGGGGGGGGGGGGGGGCTGGGGGGGGGGGGGGGGGGGGGGGGGGGGGGGGGGATACCATCCCGTTATAATGTGGGGTCCGATCTCTGGAAAAGAAGGGATGCAGCTCTAATTCCGCACTGCTGTCCCTTATTGTTTATTCT
Source organism: Phyllomedusa bahiana (assembly GCA_025379985.1). Taxonomy (NCBI): domain Eukaryota; kingdom Metazoa; phylum Chordata; class Amphibia; order Anura; family Hylidae; genus Phyllomedusa; species Phyllomedusa bahiana. The sequence continues at coordinate 11,073 of JAODAL010068705.1, forward strand.
GCCTAGTATCAACCAGCCTATTCAACGGACTCGAAAATAGCACTAGGTCCAACTTAATTCTTGGGATCCCATGATTTTCTATGTATAACCCCCATCATATAGAGAGGTATATAAATCCTCCAGCGGTCCGTATATATGTGTTGGAAAAGTGAAATGTTTTGTGTGGTAATTCTGCACAGGTACGAGTGTGGGAGTAAAGTAATGGCATATCCAAGCAACATGCTTCTACTTTTGTGAGCTGGAAATTACCCCTTTAAGAAACTCCTTGGTTGATTCACTAAAAGAGTACCAAACAAAATTATCACTTTAAACATGTACCTGTAGAAATAATTGTATATACAGTCATATGAAAAAGTTGGCTCACCCCCATTAACTTAATCATTTTTAGTTCTTAAATAAGTTGGTGTTTGCAACAGCCCAATTTCAAGTTTGATAATCTAATAACATGATGGACACAGTAAATTTCCGGATTGAAATGATGTTTTCTGTACTAAAACACAAAATGTGCAATATGCATAAACAAATTTTGAACTGTTGCAAAAATGTGGGTTACCCATATCATTTATTGAATTGAATAACTCTAACTACTTTTACTGACTTTCTGAAGCACAACATTGTTTTGTATCTTACTGAAGCTTTGAAACTTCAAATCCAGGAGTATCCCAAGATGAGAAAAGTTATAAATGTGGCCAACTGCAAGTTGTTCTGCCTAGTTGAATCTCCTGTGAAAGAGTGGCATCATTGGCCCCAAAACAACTCTCCAATGATCTGAAAATAACAAAGATTGTTCAACAAGTTGTTCAGCGGGAAGATACAAAAAGTTGTCTCATAGATTAAACCTGTACAGATTCCACTGTGAGGACATAGTAAGACAATGAAGACCACAGGGACATTTCTTGATTAACCCAGAAGTGCAAGGCCAAGAAAAATATCAGAAAGGGCAGAGAAGAAGAATGGTGGAGTACATTCAAAGGACAATCCACAGACCACCTCCCCAAAGGAGCTGCACATCATCTTGCATCAAGAGGTGTCACTGTGCATCGGTCAACAATACAGCACACTTTGCACAAGGAGAAGCTGTATGGGAGAGTGATGCGGAAAAGAAGCCGTTTCAGAAGCACTGAGCCACAAACAGAGTCCCGTGAGGTATGCAAAAGCACATTTGGGACAAGCCAGCTTCATTTTGGAAGCAAGGTCCTGTGGACTGATGAAACAAAGATTGAAGTTGGTTTTGGTCAATACAAATAGGCAAAAAAAAAATTTGCTTTTTGCGGAAGACACTTCTGTTGTCAGGCTTTGGCTTGAGGAAGCTTGAGCACTTATTAGCTCAGAGTCAATTATCACATATCTTTCTAAGTCCCTCATTGGCAGGCTTCCACAAAGTCCATTATTTAGCAGCATTTGGACAATGAGCTCAGGTGACGGCAAACCCCAGGAAGGTGCAATAAGAAACTACAGCGGGAAAAATAAACATTTTATCCAAATAAACTTAAAATTAGGAAGAATAAATGTGCAATGTAACGTAAGATTGGGAAAGTAACCGCACACCCAAGTTTACGGACATTCCATTTTGCTAATAAACATGTTCATGAAGGATTTCTTTTCTTCTGGTTCTGGTCCGGTTTTCATAAGTAAATAGCAGCAGTTTGTACTCCAGAGCTGCTCTTCATAAGCAAACATTAAAAAGAAGGTGCAACTAAGGAGAGGTAGATCCCTTTGAGGCCCTTTTTCACACGGCGGATTTGGTCCCGAGTTTCGGAGTGGCTTCCGCAGCCAAATCCTCGTCCAAATCGTGTCACCAAATTTCGTGGCTTCCCGCAAAATTTTTATCGGCGCGGGCACGGTTATTTGGGCGCAGTTTGCGGCGAGGTTTTTCGCCCATACAAATTATAGGCATGACTAAACCCTCTCCCAAACCCGCGCGAAAAGCATGGCAACAACCCCGGTGGACATCGGTCCCGAAGACTCGCTGCCAAGACTAGACATGTACTTCTCACACACAAACGTGGCAAGGCCGCGGCACCAAACCGTGGCCCAAAACCGCGGTGTTTGATAACACACTGCTCCCTTTGCGTTTTTAATGCGTTTTTTTGTGCAGGAAGCACAGCAATTAATGCTGTACAATGCTCCACAAAAAAACGAGGCCAAAAAAATCGCAATTTTTGTGCAGCAATGTACAGCAATGTTGCTGTACCTTCCTGCACAAAAACACATTAACGAAACTCATCAAAAATGCAACCGTCTGAAAGCACCCAATAGCCTAGGTTCACTACGGTCAATTTGCAGGGCGTAATTACGCCCCGCAATTACGCGTGTGGAACGGGGCAGAGCGGGGGTGGGGGGCCGCACCTCGTCGGCCCATGAGACTTTACATTCCAGCGTCGCGTATACGCGCACGTAATTGACATGTCCACTTATCTCTCCCCCTCCCCCGTGGCATTCGCCGAGCAGCGGAAGGAGACGGAATTCCATAGTTTCTACTATGAAACTGTGGATTACCGCAATGACAGGACGGATTCCAGCCGTACTTCGCACACTACGACTGAATTACAGACTGGAAATATGTCCTAATTTTAAGCCGTGTAGAACAATGCCTTAGAGTTATCATTCCAATTCAAATCCACCAATTACCCTAGGTTCATTGACAGAATTGAAGATTTCCATGTGAACAATATTTGAGTGGAGAATGCAGTCGAACGACATTTATAGTCCATGAGGGTGCAGCCTGATATACCTGATCAATTTCCGCCCCCCCCCCCCCAAAAAAAACCCTCAGTTACAGGCATAACATCCTTCATATGAAAATAATTCCACTCATTGTCTGATGCACCAATACTCAGTCGACAGACGACTACCACTGATCTTTTTTTTTTTTTCGTCAATCGTCAGACTAAAGCAATATTTTGGTTTTTTGCCCGGCAGAGGATGGTTTTGGGAGGAATTGCCCAACTTAGATAACGTGTAGTGGTCCACTTTAAAAACACATAGCAACAAACTAATCCATTTCCAACAGGTTATGTGAAAGGTGCAAATTGCAATATATCCTAGTTGAAAGGAAGGAACCGGCAGCATGGAAATCAGCCGTGATTAGGCCAGACTGCAGCCCTGCGCCCACCACCAGACCGCTATACAACTGTACCCGCTGTAATTACAGTCTCTGCTGACATTACCGACCAAGCAATTACAATCAGAAGACTGCCCGCCGGGTCCTGAGCGATTGAGACTGATTAACACAAGCATGATTTGGTCACAACTGTAAAAAAAAAAAAAACAAATGCTAAGGTTCATATTTTACAGGAAAAATTGTCAGATTCATTCTGAAAAGTAATGAATAGGTTTAGCTCACTGCAAGGAGTAAATTAATTAACATTCAGATCCCATTTCCACCTCAAAATGCAGTTTAACCCCACTTCCGCCCCTATTGATCTATCAGTTGTTAGGAAAACTATAATGTCCTATGTAGCACAAGCCTGGGGGGCCGATGCCACCAGTACTGTATGTGTTCACCCAAGGCCCGATCTCACTCCATTGATAATTAGCCTCTATGTGGACCTGTTTGGAGGACAGAACTCAACTCTTTAAGACGGACCTGTAAACATCCCCAATATGGAGTTTCTAGCAAATCCTTGTGTTCCCCTGTGAAATCACACAATTCTGGAGCCTCTTTCAACTTAATATCCTCTGTGTTGTGCCTGTGCCCTGTTAATCCTCCTAAGTAATTGTAATACTGAATCTGTCAATGGTTGTTACCATTCAAGTTCTCAAAAGGGCCGTGACCCCTGCAACACACTGACTGTCATTGATTGAACAATGTTAACTGTGCGATGACCATGCCTAATTGGTGAACACCCACCTGACTAATTCAGTAGTACATTCCAAGATGAATAACAGAATGAACACACAGCTCCCAGAATTAAAGAGAAGAGGCTCCAGAATTGCGATTTCCCAGGGTACCACAAGGATTACTAAAACAGTCCAGGAATGGCCACTTCTTCTTTAACCCCTTAACGACATCTGATGTCTTTGGTACGTCATAACGCCGGTAAGGAGTATGGAGCAAACTCAAACTAGCTGGGACGCTAGGACACCTGCCGCTTTAGCCTGTTTACACCGCTTACCTTCTGCAGACCATTTTCTTGCCAGATCAGCTTCTCTAGTCTTCCAACCAACTATAGAATCCAGTGGTTGCCTAGGCATAAATGTTCACTAGTGGCTTATTTTGGGACGTCCTCTCGGTTCATTACGGTCCCAGTCCATTACGGTAATGCACAGTTCTCTCTTAGAGAAACTATGGATACGTCTCCTCTCTCCCGGCTCGCAAACATAACGCCGCGGGGTAGAAAGTGACGTGGTCAAATATTCACGCTGTATTTAGCAGCCGAATAATTGATGTCTACTGGGGCCCCCCGCCCCGCTCTCCGAGCACAACGGCGTAATAGCGCAAAATACATGCCCGCAATTACTCCGAGTGGAACAAAGCCTAAGGAGAGCTCCATGGCTGTCATTTGCTACACCTTATTTAAGCTGTGCCATAGCAGAAAGCACTTGCACACCTTTTATCTCTGCAATACCAATATATAGCAAAAATTGTACAAGGCAATCACATCCCCTAGTGGATAAGAACCCAAGAGGGACTAAGTTATTAAAAGTTCAACAGCCCCCATTTCAAGCAATATGAAAAAATAAAGTTCACAATTGTTTCTCAACACATCCCATAAAGTCAAGTCTATCAAACTATAGTAGACCAATCACACATATGGAGAACACAAGAAATTGACCAATGCAAAATTACATTTTTGATAAGTTTGCATGCCCCAAATGTACCCAAATTGGTACTAAAAAAAATTATACTTACCCAAAAAAAAAAAACCCCCAATCAGCCACTGAAAAAAAAATGTTTTTTTAAAAAAAAAAAGGTTAAACGATCACAGAAAATGGTACTGCAAGGCACATTTTAAAAAGAGAAAAAAGGGATTTTTGATTAAAATTCAAAAAAACAGTAAAACTCAACAAATTTGGTATCACCAGAATTTTTCTGACCGACAAAAGGGGAAGAAGTCATTTAACCAATGGCACATTCCCATAAAAAGAAGCCCCCCGAAAAAGTCCAATTTTTTTTTTTCTATTGTCCCCCCAAAAAGAATTTTGGGATTGTACGTGCTGGGAACGAGACATAAACCAAGCTCTGCAAAGCTATGAAAACCGTAATTGCCCCGCAAAATTTGTCGCATATAAAGCGAACACCGACAAAAAATGCGCCCGCAAATACACGGCAAAATAACCTTTTGAACAACCCGAAGTGTTTCCCCCGTACTTGAAAACCCGTTAGTATGTAACCCCCCCCCTTTTTTAAAGTACAACACCCTAATTAAAAAGGCGGCTAAAAAGACTACAAAGGAAAAACAGCACTCAGGGCTCCAACACTTTTTTTCCCTAATTTTTTTTTTTCCACGCTTAAAAAAAATAAGGCGGGGTCAGGTGGTGGGGGGTTTTAAAAAAAACCTCATCGCAGCGCTAATAGCCAAAACCAGGGAAAGAAACCTCGCAGAAAAAATCATGGAAGGCTTTTACCGCTTTTGGGGTTTGGATCCATTCCATTCGGTTACAATTCAGCAAAAACACCG
>JAODAL010068706.1:0-16695 GCA_025379985.1 Phyllomedusa bahiana
AGGTTTTTTTTTACCAAATTTCCCGTGAATTGAATCTCTTTAGTGGGCGAAACAGAGGGCTAAAGTGGGGGGATTTGGATGAGCTCGACTTTTGCTAATTAATGCTCTTGTTCTTCCCCACCTTTTGTACTTTTATTTTGAATTTTACTTGCATTCCTTTTTTAAAAAAAGAAAAATGTGGGTTTTTAAAAAAGTAGGGGCTTTTTGCTTTAACTTTTCATGATTTTTTTGGGTTTTTTTTCCAAATTTTTAATGGCTTTTTATTGTTTTTAACCTGTTTTTTGTTTGGATTATTTGGGGGACTATGTTCCCCGTTTTTTCTTCCCCTGTAAACAAATTTCCCTTTAATAAAAAATTTAATGATATAAAAAAAAAAAAAAAAAAAATTTTTTTTTAAACAGGAAATATTTAAAAAACCCCCTAGGGTACTTTAACCCCTAGGTGGCTTGATCATTAGTACAAACCCACGGGGTAAAAAAACATTTTAAAGGGTTTTTCAAAGTGGCCCCCCTCTAACAGTTTCCTTTTCTGAGGAAAGGGAAATGTTAAAAATCACTGACTGATGGATGAAAGGCCCTTTACAAAGGGTTTTCCGGGGCCCCCATGTTACATTTAAACCAAAATATAGAACCTTAACGGCGCTTTTGATTTAAATATATGTTTTTTCATTAAGGGGTTTTTAAAAAAAATTTTTTATACTTTTTTTCAAAACCTGGAGATCGGGGATTGAACCCGGGGCCTTTTTTTAAAAATTTCGGGAAACAAGCGCTCTAAAAACTTGGGTACACCCCCTAATTTTATTGTCGTTTGGGGGGTAAAAACCCTTTTTATCCTTTTATACCAGATCGTTATTGTCTTGCAGGGAAAAGGTTTTTGGGTGCATAGCACCTACCATACAAAAAAACCCATGGGCCGTACTACACCTCCCTATACCTTTGGGGCCCCTTTACCCTTTTACTGTTTAAAGGGGCATAAGTTTTTGTCTTTAAAGGTTGGGAAAAGGGGTTTTTAGAGGGATCACTTGGGAACCTTTTCCATACCGGGCAAGGTAAGGGGTGTAAAAAGACAACCAGGATCTTTCTGCATTTAACCATTGAGATGCCGCAGAAAAAGTGAACCCCCCTCATTTTAAAAGGTTTTGGGAAAAAAAAGTCCCTCGCCTGGGCCCCCTTTGACCCCCAAAACCCATGCAACACCCGTTATGGGAAATGCAAAAGATTAGTACAAATAAAAATTTATCCCCCTGCCAAATTGGGCCCTTTTTAAAAATTTTCTCACTCCCTGATGCTCTGGGAAAGACTGGAAGATTCACAAAAAAGGTAAAAAAGGGGGAAAGTCCTTTTTGGCTCCACAAAAACTGAAGAAGCTTCATTGTAAAACCAAACCCCCTGTGGGGGAAACCGGAAGGGTGTTTCGGGAAAACCCAGCCAAAGTTTAAGGGAGGCAAGGGGGAAAACCAAAATGGCACATCAACCATTCGTAACCATTTTTAACAGGTGGTCCCGGGGACCTGACCCCACCCCCAGGCACAGGCATCATCGTCTTTATGTCCCAGGGAGCATCTACACTGGGGGGAGGGAAAAAAGTGCCCTCCAAATGCTTGGGAAGTGAAAGAAAATTTTAATTTACCTTAGGGAAAATTATTCGGGCAAAAAATGCTGGGGGGACGTCATGGAGAGGGGCTATGCATCGGGCCCGGTCAGGTTTTGCAGGGCAGGTATCCTTCGGTAACCCCTCAAGCCCGTAGTTTCCCTTTCCCTTAGAGGATCCCCCCCTTTAAGCCTGGGAATGGTGAGGTACTGTTGATCAGGTTTTAAGGTGTTGTCTTGGGCCCCCGAAAGAATCCCAAAATTTAAACTTTCCCCCAAATAATTGGTTGATTTAGAGATCAAACACCTTTGGGAAAACTTGGGAATTAATTTCCCTTTTTAGAGTCACCCCGTTTTTGCAAAAGTAACTGATTGGCAGTGACAGGGGCCCCCTCAAGGGGGAAAATTGGGCGGAGGCCCCGGCAAAAAGATGCGATTAAAATTTTTTGGGGGCGACCGGGGACCAACAAATTTTCCCTTTAAAAATTTTTAATTTTGAGTTTTTTTGGGTTTTTTAAGGGAAATTAAATGTGGGAGGGGAGGGGAAAGGAGGGAAAATTTGTTTTTTGTTTGGGGGGGTTTATGTAAAACGGGCACCCGAGTTTTAATCCATTCTGCAAACCCTTTATGTTACTTTTTTTTTAATTTCAAAAAAATTTTTAAAAAAAAAAAGTTTATAATGAAGGAAAACAAAACAGGTTTTAAGGGGAAAATGGAGGGGGATGATGGGGAAATTTTTTGGGTTTGTTGTTGGGTTTTTAAAAAATTTTTTTGTTTTTTTTTCAAAAAAATTGGGAAGGGGTTGAACCCGGGGCCCCAATACATGCAAAACAGGGGCTCTTTCCACTGAGGGGTAAAAACCCCCCTGTGCCAAAGGAGTTGCATGTGATCTGTCAATCACAGATCTTTTCCCTTTTCATTTTGGGCCCCGGGCCTTCTTTTGGCTGGGGCACCCCTAAAACCTAGGCCCGGCCTTCACCTCCGGATTCCTGGGGGCCTTTCTCCCTCCTTTTCATTTGATTAGAATTACTTTTTTAATGTTTTGAAAGGTGGATAGAGCCCGGGAATTAATGGGTGGGGGCCACTCCATTTTTTCGGCAGTTAACGGCTGTCAGCCCGGGGCTTTCCAGCCCGGATCAGCCACAACTCCCCTCCCATATTTTAACCCCCTTCCCGAAAAGGGCGGTCCCTAATATGTGTTTTTTTTTTTTTTTCCCCCCAAAAAAATTTTTTGCACAAATCCCCCCCTTTTGCACTCCCCTCTAAAAGGGTTTTATCATGTGAAAATCTTCCAGTTTTTTATTGAGGTTTTTTAAACCCAAATTTTTTTTACTTTTTTTTCAAAACCCCGGACATGCGCTCTACCCCAAAACTAAAATTTCCCCCCCCCTGTACTTATGGCTGAATGGCGATCTAATGGTGCGCTCATTGGACAGTTCCATTTCCTGAACTAGGGGGAGTTAATTTGACCCCCCTTTTTACCCGCCGCAAAAATTTTCCCAAAAAATTTAATATTACTGGAAAAAGGGGGGAAAAATTCCCTTTATTTTGAATCGTGTTTTGTAATATAAGTATCTGTCCTTGTGGGGGGGCGAAAACCCGGCAAAAACAAACTAAAAAAACACTAAAATGGGGCCCCAAATATTTAAACCAAAAAACAAAAAAAATTTAAGGGTGCCCCCCCTCCAAAACAATGTATAGGAAAAACCCCGACAGGGGGGCGCTGGGTGCGGCAGCAAAGCAATGCATTTACACAAACAAACAGACTAATAGTTTTTGCTTACTATTATAAAAAAAAATTTTTATACAACACAATTAAAAGTAACCTGCGGGGTAGCAAAATAAACGAAGGGTTAAAATAAAAAACCTTTCCTTAAAGGGAAAAGCTTCAATTGGAAGCATCCATACTTCAATGAATATAGTCCGGTGTGGCTACTTACACTCAGAGCCTAGCGCTTCCCCAGCTGCACTAATGAGAATTACTCACAATTAGCACACAGGTGCGACAGATTGGGGGTGGGTAGCGGGTAAAGTTAGGAGGTCTCCCATTGATAGGCTTCATGGTGTGCAGTTCCTTGTTCATTAATATATATCAAGTTGAAGCACAGCACAGTATCAGCAGTACTCTGCAAACACAGCACAGTATCAGCAGCACTCTGCAAACACAGCACAGTATCAGCAGCACTTTGCAAACACAACACAGTATCAGCAGCACTGTGCAAACACATCACAGTATCAGCAGCACTCTGCAAACACAGCACAGTTTAAGCAGCAGCTCTGCAACGACAGCACAGTATCAGCAGCACTCTGCAAACACAACACAGTATCAGCAGCACTCTGCAAACACAGCACAGTATCAGCAGCACTCTGCAAACACAGCACAGTATCAGCAGCACTCTGCAAACACAGCACAGTATCAGCATCACTCAGCAAACACAACACACTCTGCGGATCTCTGCAAACACAGCACAGTATCAGCAGCACTCTGGAAACACAGCACAGTATCAGCAGCACTCTGCAAATAAAACCCAGTATCAGCAGCACTCTGCAAACACAACACAGTATCAGCAGCACTCTGCACACACAGCATAGTATCAGCAGCACTCTGCAAACACAGCACAGTATCAGCAGCACTCTGCAAACACAACAGTATCAGCAGCACGCTGCAAACACAGTGTGTATCAGCAGGACTCTGCAAACACAGCACAGTATCAGCAGCACTCTGCAGACATAGCACAGTATCAGCAGCACTCTGCAAAAACAGCACAGTATCAGCAGCACTCTGCAAACACAGCACAATATCAGCAGCTCTGGAAAAGCCAAAAAGAGTCAAAGGGAATAGAGGAAAATTAGCAGAAATGTATTTAAAAAAAATTCCTTGTATTTGCAAATATGCCGTATAATTCAGACTGCACACGTTAGTAATAGCCTAATGGGAGCTCCTTGCATATGCTCCCTAATTACTTCTGACAAACACACGTAAGGCTATATAGGTATATGTTTAACACTTTACTTTGCTTCTTTTTAGGGTGTATATACAAAACATTCAATTTGAACGAACACCTTTTGGCAGTATAGTATAGTTACAATAACGTGGCAGTACTTAGCTGGTATAGTGTCCAACTTTTCTGTGGGTTAATGCCCAAATAGATCCATAAGAAGCTGAATGCAGAGGAGTGCAGGTACATGCTGCCAAGCAGCGACGCGACGTTTCGGAAAAACTCCTTTCCTTCTTCAAGCATGAAGAATCTTGAAGAAGGAAAGGAGTTTTTCCGAAACGCCGCTGCGTTTATTAAAAACTTCCATGTTCTCCACAAGGGACCAATGAGAACTGCAAGCCGGCCAGCCCTAGAAATTTTTTTTGAATGCAACAACCCAAAAAATGTAAAAGCAGTAAAACCTCCCACACACTCCATACACTGGTGTCATCACAATCAGACTGAGCTGTAGGATAAAGGGCATTTATCAGTTTTTCCACACAGTGATCACTATAAAATCAGAACCCAAGAAACAAGGATGGAATTTTTGTCATTTCATATCTCCCTGAAAAAAAATAAAAATAAAAGTTACATAATACAATATATAGCCCCAAAGTGGAGTCGTCCAGACATAGAACCAGTGATTCCACGTGTTATTCCATCTAATGACTGAGCGAGGGCCTGATGTGAATGTACCATAAGGGAATCCTATAATGAACATATCCTAAGGATAATCTATAAGGTATAGAGTCCTCAAATCATAGAGTGTGTAGGAAACATAAGTATTGTGTGCACGAAAACACTGAAAACCTGGACAAATCTCCAGAAGCATCAGGGATGTAGCTCAGTGGTAGAGCGCATGCTTTGCATGTATGAGGCCCCGGGTTCAATCCCTGGAATCTCAACGTTTTCTCAATCATAGTCCTAGATTCATTGCACAGTTCATTACATACATTTTATATAGGTCAAATCTAGGATTATTTCCTGTCATCTATGGATGGACTGAAAGGGAAGTGACAGAGGCGAGAGAGCAATGAGGATGAAATGGTGAAAGGAGACGGAGGAGACCAACTTACTGTCTGGCAGAGGCTCCTATATCCAGATCTGCACAGGTTCAGCCCATGAGGCTCTTCTGGTCCCAGGAGGCCCCGACCTTCTCCACAAGGAGACATCTTACAGCGCAGGAGGAGTTTTATTACAGCTTATATACCTTTCCCAGGATTTGTCCTCATGGTTTTGATTTTCAGTCCATTCTGTGTAAATCCTGGTAAGGCATTACATGGACTTTTATTCTGAAGGATCTCTGCGGTGATATTATACCGCTCATATCCATATATTATACAGTATAATCAATCAAATTGTGTTGGCTTTAAAATGTGGAGATGCTGGGGATTGAACGCAGGGACTCATACATGCGAAGCATGCGCTCTACCACTGAGCTATATCCCCTTTCCTGCTATAGGGCTCTCCCTCACTGAATCCTTTATTATAATTCCCATGTGATCTGTGGCCTCGGATATCCTTAGTCCTTGTTTACACGGTGGCCTTTCCTGCACATATTCATCTGTATGAGCTCCACCTTCAATCCTCATCCCCCTCATACACGTCATAGTCAGATCCTGAACGTGTGAACACAGCCTTATAATCCTTCCCCAGCTGTGTTAAAATAACCCAGATGATTCCATTTACCGACTCTTTGTACATGTAGAGGGGTTTATACATAAGGGAACATGCACTCACCCCCTCCCCCCCAGCACAACCTGCCCCAATAGTAATTCCCCCAATCTCCATACCTGTTAGAAGATCAGGGTAAACTCTCCGTCTCAGACAATTGTGATTAGAAATGATCTGTCTTTATTGAATTAATTCTTTCCATATAAGATTCTGCGTTTCTGGACAATGTTCTTCTATGCACATTGTCCCATTATGATGACATTTGAGAGTGACAACAGAGGAGATATCAGTTTGACCTGAGGACAATGGAAGAAACTGAGGTAGAATGATCTCTACAGAAAGTGCTTAGACCTGAGCCAAGAGGACAAATCCTGGGAAGGGTATAAATGCTGTAATAAAACTCCTCCTGCACTGTAAGATGTCTTGTTCCCTCTTTGTGGAGAAGGCCTCCTGGGACCAGAGGAGCCTCATGGGCTGAACCTGTGCAGATTTGGACACAGGAGCCTCTGCCAGACAGTAAGTTGGTCTCCTCTATCTCCTTTACCACTTTCCGCCTCATTGCTCTCTCGCCTCTATTGCTTCCCTTTTAGTCCATCCATAGATGACAAAATCCTGGAGTCTGGAACTTTTCTTTTAGCTTGAAATTTGTGGATCTTATTGGAAATCTCCAAGAATGTCAGGGCTGGAAATAATCCTAGATTTGAGCAATATAAAAAGTATGTAACATACATATTCTTACGATATGTTCATTATAGGATTCCCTTATAGTACATTCACAAACAGAGGCAGCAGCAGGATTATAATAGGAGAGTCATTATTATAGACCCGCTGCGATCTGGTTTCCGACCCCACCACTCTACAGAAACCGCTGCAACCAAGGTCACCAACGATCTAATAACTGTGAAAGCCTTGTGTCACTACTCTGTCCTTCTCCTCTTAGACCTGTCCTCTGCCTTTGACACTGTCGACCATTCCCTCCTGCTACAAATCCTCTCCTTCCTCGGCATCACAGACTTGGCCCTTTCCTGGATCTCCTCGTACCTAACCGATAGAACATTCAGCGTCTCTCACTCTCGCCCCACCGCCTCCTCTCGCCCGCTGTCTGTTGGTGTCCCCGAGGGGTCTTCTCTATCTACACCCTTGGCCTGGGTCAGCTCATAGCATCACACGGCTTTCAATACCATCTGTATGCTGACGACACCCAACTCTACATCTCCGGCCCAGATGTTACTTCTCTGCTCTCCAGAATCCCTGACTGTCTTTCGTCCATATCCACCTTCTTCTGCTCCCACCTCCTAAAACTAAATGTGGAGAAAACTGAATTCATCATCTTCCCACCATCTCACTATATCCGTCCACTTGATCTCTCTATCACAGTCAACGGCTCCACACTCTCACCGGTCCCGCAAGTTCGCTGCATTGGGATAACCTTCGACTCCTCTCTGTCCTTCAAACCACACATCCAAGCCCTCACTTCTGCCTGTCGTCTCCACCTGAAAAATATTTCCTGAATCCACTCGTTTCTTAACTTTGATGCCACAAAAATGCAGGTCCATGCCCTTCTCATCTCCCGTCTGGACTGCAACACCCTTCTGGGAGGCCTATTTTCTAGTACTCTTGCTCCTCTTCAATCCATTCTCACCTCCTCTGCCCCCTAATGATAAAGTACCCTAGGGAAGTAAAAAAAAGTTTTAAAAAATATTATAAAATTAAAACACCCAAATTTTATAAAGAAAGAAAAAAATTACACATAATTGTTATCGTCATGTACGTGGAACTCCGATCTATTGAAATGTGATTTATCCTGCATGGTTAATGCCATAAGAAAAAAAAGCTTTTGTTGTTTTTTTTTTTTTTTTTTTTGCTGCCTTGCTTCCCACAAGATATTGTAATAAAAAGGGATGATAAAGTGTCATGTAACCAGTATTAGTACTAATAAAAATATACTTCAGTTCGCTAATAAAACGAGCCACAAAAAAGCCCATAGTTGAAAAAATAAGGAAGTTATTGGTCTCAGAAAATGGCGCTGCAAAGCAAATTAAAAATTAAACTTTTAAATTCTTTTAGCACTATTAAAGCAGAATGAGAACTATATAATTTATATAAATGACTTTTATTCTGCTTTTCAGAGCGATTGTGGCGACACAAGTGAATGTAGTGAGTGTTAGGTTTCACTACTATTACACATTGTAACACTTTATTAAAAAAAAGTCTGTGTGGCTTTATTTATAGAACATATATTTGTTTTCTAGCAATAATCAGTCATTTTAATCAGGATCTAAAACCTTAAACCCCTTAACGACCGCCATCTTTTTGTTGTCGGGCGGTGCATGCCATTCGTCTGCAGCAACGTCTTTTGTCATCACTGCAGATATCGGGGTTTTCGGCTCTCGGCGCCGCAGCAGCACGGAGAAGAGGCCTGTACTTCACAGCCTTGTTCCCAGCGCAGCCTCTGCAATTCCTGGGGGGTCAGGGGAAACCTCCGCTTCCCGGCATTTAACCCTTTGATTGCCACGGTTCGTGACCACAGCATAATCAAAGGGCTTTCCCCTGTTCTGTTAGGTGATCGGGACTCCTGTGATGACCCAAGAGAGCCCGGGGAACGGCTGCACAGTCAGCCCTGGGGACATAGAATGGCCTGAGGGCTTTCTGTGTAACAAACCTGCAGTCAGGGCAGACTGTGTGCTGCCCTTACTGCTGCCTGTGTCAAATTGACACAGATTATAATGTATTAGCATATTCATGTATGCTAATACATTAGTAATTGTAAAAAGAAAAAAAAAGTCAAATACAGGCATTCCCTGGGTTACAAACGGGATAGGGACCGTAGGTTTGTTCTTAAGTTGAAATTGTATGTAATTCGGAACAGGTAGATTTATTAAATGTAATTCCAGCAAAAAAAAAAATTTGTGTTTTGGATAGTGCAGGGAACATTTTTTACAGGTGTTTTTCTGTCTGGGCCCTGTTTTAGAAAATTTCACCTAATGTTCTGTATCTCATGTGCAGCTGTGGCATGCTGGCACTTGGTTATCATGGGGCGTGACTTAGTGTTGAATGTCAGCCACGCCCCATAAGTCTCCGTTTGTAACTAGGGGACGTATGTAAGTCGGAACGATGTAAGTCGGGGACTGCCTGTAGTTATCCCTTCATGGGATTTAAAAAAAATCTAAAAAAAAGTGTAGAAAAAATAAATAAAATAAATAATAAAATAAAAATAAATATTTAATAAAAAATAATTGTGCATAAATTACACACACAAAAACCTACACATATCAGGTATCCACACGACCGTAATAACCTGTAGAATTAATCTAACAAGTTATTAAGTGTTAAATCTGAATGGTGTAATGGGGATAATAGTCTTTTATTTTTTTACTTTTATTTTAGCACCCCCAAGAGACCATGTGATCACTTCGTCTCATCAATAATTCATTGCAGTACTTCTATATTGTGGTATTTTATACTTTTTTTATTTTATAAAAAAAAAAACGCTAGCCATCCTTTAAGGCCTTGATAGGACTAAAAAGATGGTGGAGCACCATTGTGTAAGGAGGCTTGGTTTTGATTATCAGTACATTGGACCTTATGTATGAAAACTGACTAGCAGTAAGACTGTATTTGTTGCCCATAACAACCAATCAGAGCTCATAGCGACCATTCAGAGCCCATATTAACCATTCAGAGCCCATAGCAATCAATAAGAGCTCAAAACAACCAATCAGAACTCATAGCCACCATCAGAGCCCATAGTAACCAATCAGAGTCCATAGCAACCAATCAGAGCCCATAGCAACCAATCAGAGCCCATAGCCACCAATCGGAGCCCATAGCGACCAATCAGAGTCCATAGCAACATATCAGAGCCCATAGCCACCAATCAGAACTTATATCAACCTATCAGAGCCCATAGCCACCAATCAGAGCCCATAGCAACCAATCAGAGCCCATAGCCACAATCAGAACTAATAGCAACCAATCAGAGCCCATAGCACCCAATTCTTTTCTTAAACAGCACTGGAAAAATAAAAGCTAAGTTCTGATTGGTTGCTGCCATAAAGAATTTTTTCCTTAAAATATAACTTTTAATATATCAATTAAAAATATTAATACTTTACCCCTATATCTAAGTGCTCAAAATTATATAACAAATATACTCAAGGGGGAGTGTATAAAGTGGCAAGGGGAGTAATCATTTTATACCCCCTCTGGACTCTATAGAATACGTGAGGGGCAGGCACTCCACTCAAAAATGATAGGCAGGTGCTAGTCAGGATTTATGCAAAATATATAAATTAATTGACTGCACTCAAAAAAAATATTAGTTGATGCAAAAACAAGAATTTTTTTATTTGTGATTTCTTATGGAAGAACCCTGGCAGCAACACTGCAAATCACAACTTTTCTTGAATCCCTAAAATTTGCAACTAGCAAATATGATTAGAAATAGATTTCTTCTATGGAATATCTGTTGAACGGAGTCTTATGGAAGAACCCTGTGTAATAGGATGTATATTTTACAGTGTGTCTTATAAGATGTGATAGAGAAATATGTATCTTATGCCTCATTTAATATAAATATATCACTGTATTTGCTGCAGCTGTCCTGTCAGTAAGAGTCTATTTCTGCTCACAGTGTTTGACCTTGGTGAACCCTCCCTGACTGCTCAGAACCCATACAGATCATAGCTGATACTATTACATAATGCTCAAGTATTATTATACCACACCAGATATGGAGGGCAAGATAATTGTGAAGTCTCTGTGGTAAAGCCGACTAGACAACTACATAAGAGATACCAAGTTTGGGCATTCTGCACGTTAAGGGAGACTGCTCTGACTAGTATAAAGAGGCGTGCTTTGCCATTAAGAGCTGAGCCTCCGCTGGGGCCGGACATGGCGCCTAGCACCCCGTGTCGTCGGACGGAATGGGTTGTACTTTTGAGGGTGCAACGAGGGGCCCCCATTTCACTGTGTGCGAGAACTATGCATTGGTAACATCTGTAACTGCCAGCTAAGTATCATTCTATTCTACACTCACCGGCCACTTTATTAGGTACACCTGTCCAACTGCTCGTTAACACTTAATTTCTAATCAGCCAATCACATGGCGGCAACTCAGTGCATTTAGGCATGTAGACATGGTCAAGACAATCTCCTGCAGTTCAAACCGAGCATCAGTATGGGGAAGAAAGGTGATTTGAGTGCCTTTGAACGTGGCATGGTTATTGGTGCCAGAAGGGCTATCTGAGTATTTCAGAAACTGCTGATCTCCTGGGATTTTCACGCACAACCATCTCTAGGGTTTACAGAGAATGGTACGAAAAAGAAAAAACATCCAGTGAGCGGCAGTCCTGTGGGCGGAAATGCCTTGTTGATGCCAGAGGTCAAAGGAGAATGGCAGACTGGTTTGAGCTGATAGAAAGGCAACAGTGACTCAAATAGCCACCCGTTACAACCAAGGTAGGCAGAAGAGCATCTCTGAATGCACAGTACGGCGAACATTGAGGCAGATGGGCTACAGCAGCAGAAGACCACACCGGGTGCCACTCCTTTCAGCTAATAACAGGAAACTGAGGCTCAATTGTGCCCAAGCTCATCGATTTTGTACAGTTGAAGATTGGCAAAACGTTGCCTGTTCTTGATGAGTCCTCGATTTCTGCTGCGACATTCGGATGGTAGGGTCAGAGTTTGGCGTCAACAACATGAAAGCATGGATCCATCCTGCCTTGTATCAACGGTTCAGGCTGGTGATGGTGGTGTCATGGTGTGGGGAATATTTTCTTGGCACTCTTTGGGCCCCTTGGTACCAATTGAGCATCGTTGCAACACCTTGTGGAATCTATGCCATGAAGAATTGAGGCAGTTCTGAAGGCAAAAGGGGGTCCAACCAGTTACTAGCATGGTGTACCTAATAAAGTGGCCGTGAGTGTATTCCTTATTTATGTAATAAACCTTTCATTTTTTATACATTCTGCCTAATTGTAATTAATTTCTTGCCGCCAAATCAATCACCCGCTTACACCCTGGCAGCAACACTGCAAATCACAACTTTTCTTGAATCCCTAAAATTTGCAACTAGGAAATATGATTAGAAATAGATTTCTTTCTTCGGAATATCTGTTGAACGGGGTCTTATGGAAGAACCCTGGCAACAACACTGCAAATCACAACTTTTCTTGAATCCCTAAAATTTGCAACTAGGAAATATGATTAGAAATAGATTTCTTTAAAATGTCTTTATTAAGCAACACAAAGTATATAAAACATTTATAACACACCAACTGCATTTTGCAAGTAATCATTGAGATATTCAACTATTTAGAACATGGTGACATGCGTACTCTGTATCGCCAATTTTAAATTTTTATAAACATTAAAAACATATTTGAACAAAAACCTGTCTTGAGCCCTTACTTTGCGATCTCATGTCTGTTCCAGAAGGCCAAATTTATATTCATTCGATATACTCTAACCGCTAAGTAAGTCATATGGTTGCAATTGACCATTCATTATTCTAGACTAGATTGTTGTCGGTATGATTATATCTTAGCCTTGTCTTCATCGTCATCACTAGTCTGTCTCAGTAAGGAAAGAACATGAGTCGCGAGAGCAAGAAAACCATACGTCACATTAGGCTCAGACAAAACAAAAACACATATCAACAAGTGCTCCATTCTCCAAGCCCAGCCCCCACCTTTGTTTTTAACAGTATGATCACTCAATATGGCTCCCTCTTTCTACCACCTTCATCTTGTTTCACTGTTTAAGGCAGAGCTCCTGGTCGCCAAATAGCAAGCTGAGGTTTGAATTAGATATTTTCGTCATCTGGACAAGTCATATCACTACTTCTCCTAAAGCGGTGCATCGCCCATTAACACCTGTTCTTGAAACCATGCAGTAAAGCTAAAACATTCCTTAATAGTGTCCCGTATTCTCTGTGGAAGTAAAGGGATAAAACTGCCCCAGACTTAGAAAAATTTTTTGACATGTGTCTCCTTCTTACCCGAAGCCTCCACCCAATCCATTTTCAATATGTAAGATAATTTGTCTTAAAACATCTTGAAAGGGGGCGGAGACTCATGTATCCACGTGTTCAAAATAGTTTTGATGCCTGCCGCAGAAATCATATACAACAATTTTCTACTCCCCGGTTCACATGGGGTCACCCGAACGTCTATAGGGCCAAATATTGCCCACAGGGGATTATTTCGGGACATAATTAGTCAAATGTGTTCTTGTGAATGTCATCACCCGTTCCCAAAATTTTTTAATTACCGGGCAACTCCACAAGCAGTGAAATATATCTGCCTCCTGTACACCACATTGTAAGCATCTACTGCTTTCAAAAATGCCCATACGATGTCCCCTGACTGGAGTAATATAAGCCCTATAGTATAATTGAAGGGACATTTCCCAGTACCTGCTTGAAGCTAAGAACTTACAGCTATTAGCCAATGCCGTGAGCAAAGTATGGGCCTCCAGACTAGGGTCGTCTCCTGCCCACTTCGCAAGTGCCATAGTTGATTCTGAGAAATCGAGTGGCGCATGCAAAGCTTTGTAGTAGTGAGTGGTCAACCCCTTTTCCGCAGTGCTAGAGTTTGCGTAGTTATGGATCCCATTCTTTCTGCGTGAAATGTGGAATCAGCGTCAAAACATAGCTGCGAGCACTCAAGTAAGGGAAAAAGGAGACCCCCTCCTCTGGAAATTTGGTTCTTAGTTCTTCTAATTGTAAAATCCCATGTGTTTTCATATCTAATAGGTCATAAACTGACAGTATTCCACCTTTCCTCCACATGTAGAAATCTTTATGTGGAGCCCCCTTTTGAAAATCTGGGTTACCTATAAGAGTGCGGAACATAGAGGCATGAGGATCTAGTCCTAAAAGTCCTCTACATTTTTTGCCAACCTCTCCAGGTTGGGAATACAAGCGGGTTAGACCGAATCATTTCTGGGATTTGATGCAAGGGCAGATGTAGGAAATTTGCTAACATGATCTTCCCTAGAAATAATTGCTCTGCCTTAGTGTCCATATATACTGATGTATTTTGCAGCCAGTCTGCTGCCATATGAATCAGCGCGGCCACATTGTATGCCCGAATATTCGGAAAATTGATACCCCCGTTGTCTCTGGGCTGCTGCAAAATTACCAACGGAATCCGAGGTCTTTTACCACCCCATATGAAGCGGCGAAAGAGCGCGTTCATGCGTTCTCATCTTTACGCCGGACATAGAGTGGAAGAGAGAGTAGGAGATACAGTAATCTGGGAAAGTCTACTAATTTAATAAGGTTTCCTCTACCCACATAGGACAAAGGAAGCTGCCGCCATGCGTGTAATCTCGTTTCTAGCGAGGCTATATAAGTAGTGTTGAGCGATTTTTATCGACAAAGTTGAAATCGGCAAGGTTTTTATGGTGATCGAAATTTCCAGATCATGCGATAATTAAGGTTAAAATCTGAGCATCATCTATTAAGATCGCGCCTTTTTGGGCGCTTCCTGTAATTTGGCGGCCAGCAAATCAGATTACAGAATAGAGCAGGGTTAGATTGTGTGCGACGTCATGACTGGGATGTGTATGGTTGCGATTGGCTGGAAAAATCACATGACCTCGTTTTAACATAGAACAGCCTTTCCTGTTTCAGCCTTTATGTCTCTCAACGTCTCATATGGGATAGGACCCTGCGTTCTGCCTGTGGCCAAACAGCTCAGCGAAATTAGTCTATTCTGCACAGAGAAACCTCTACTATTAGCTGTGATCCTTCCAATTTAGTTAGATTAGAGGGTTTGAACATTTTATGTAGTTAGCTAGAGAATTTAAAGCGCATCTACCGCTGTAAATTCACGGCCGTGGGAGCGGGGGGAGGCCCCGCGGGCGAACACAGACAAGCCTATCTATAAAGAACACTGGATAAAGTTCACCAAGACTTAGTGTAGACATTGTAAGTGGAAATTTTTTTTATTATTAACAGTTTGCTATTGAAATATTTCCTGGATTTGGGCAGCCTGAACTTATATTGGATAAACATCATTTCTAGTAACTGCAGGTCTTTTTTGTTTGCTGCAAAACTCCACTTTTATTATCAGTATACATTTCAGATAGGTGTTCATTTTCAATTTTACCCATTACACTGTGACTGTTGATAATCCACCTTGCAGTTAAATTACAATCCAGCAATCTTGTAGTCAGCACAGGTTGTTTGTTGCCAAAAATACGTGTATCGTACGAAAACATCACAGTTACGTGTTTTTTTTACTTTTGCGCACCCAGCATTGTTCATTGACGCCAGCATCCACGTAAATCTTAAAACAGCAATTCTATATTCAAACCCCCGGTGAATTGAAAGGTGCCAAAAAAAATCATTTATTATACCAAACATAACAGTTACGTGTTTTTTGACTTTTGCGCACCCAGCACTGTTTTATTGACGCAGCATCTACGTAAATCTTAAAACAGCAATTCTATATTCACCACAGGGGAATTGAAAGGTGCAAAAAATATCGTTTATTATACCAAAAAAAATAACAGTTACGTGTTTTTTTACTTTTTGCGCCACCCAGCATTGTTCATTTGACCGCAGCATCCCACGTAAATCTTAAAACAGCAATTCTATAGTCACCACAGTGAATTGAAAGGTGCAAAAAATACCGTGTATTATACGAAAACATAACAGATACGTGTTTTTGACTTTTGCGCACCCAGCTTTGTTCATTGACGCAGCTTCCACGTAAAACTTAAAACCGCAATTCTATAGTCACCACAGGTGAATTGAAAGGTGCAAAAAATACCGGTTTATACGAAAACATAAAAAGATACAGACTCTTTTTCCGGCACTTTTTAATCTGGGGGTCAGACAGGTTTAATGGTCATACTGCGGTCCAGGACAGGTATAGCAATGTCCAGTGAAACTAAAATGGGGGTGTGAAAGACTCCTTTTTGCGGCACTTTTTAAATCTGGGGGTCATGCAGGTTTGGGGGCTCATGCTGCGTTCCAGGACAGGGGTATTTAATGTCCATTCAAGTAACATGATGGTTCAAATCATACTGCCTTCTGGCACTTTTTAATTTGTGGGTGATGCAGGTTTAAGTCAGGCTGTGGTACAAGCAGGAATAGTAAAAGGTCTGTGATTTTTTTCTGTGACTTTTATAACCCAAGTGTGTTGCCTAAGATGTAGCACGTATCCATTTGACTGTTGTGGATGTTAATTTCAGCTTCTCCAGCCTTTTTTGGGGGGTAATAATGAAGGTGTTGTTGCTCTCCCCATAGACTTTAAAGGGAATCGCTCATAATCGATGCTCACATCCCAAAAACCTTATTGATAGCGGCCCGACTATCGACTATCGCTCGATCTCGATAGCCAACCAATCGCTCAAAACTATATATAAGGCCCTAATGTTATTTTTTATAACTGGGGAAGTCTCGATATCGATACTCCCCAATAGGCATCGTTATAAAA
>JAODAL010068707.1:0-16695 GCA_025379985.1 Phyllomedusa bahiana
CGTACTGGGTTCTCTAAGCTAAGTCTGCCCTAATGAGACACATTACTCACAGCTGCCAGATCCCTGATTTCTGGAAACGGGAAACAAACTCTTCCACCGTCGGCTAACTGATCTTTATCGACGGGTCCGGAGGTCAGACGGTTTGGAGCTTTTGACAGCCACTTGCATGACCGACTGGACCTTTTTGACAAAGTTTGGTTAAACTTGGGACGTGTATTGGCTGACGCATCCTCCATAAGGCGAAGTTAGGGTAGGAAGCACAGTGCATTCTTTCCCCCATTACCCTTTTCCCTTCCCCTCTTTCCCTTTATGGGTTTTTTCTTCCCCATGTCGTCTTGATTGATGCTTTCATAATCGGATACGCTTTATCTATGTACAAGCAATATCTTTTGTATTATCGAAATCCTCTAATAATACATAACGGTACCAATTATTCTGGATGAATGTCCTCTACCGGCAAATTTGTTGGGGGGTTAGCTGGGGATAGATATCCCAGCCATTTGCCATGATTGAGGACAATCTCACCAAAAGAAATCTATCACAAACATTTGAGATATGGTTCTGTTTGGGAGTATGACTATACTTCAATGGATTTCGTTGACTCCTATGTATTCCTCAATGTGATATTGCATTTCGTTCTGTCTTTTGTATTTAAAGTCTTAAAATTGTCAATAAAAATACAATTTAAAACAATATATATATATACAAATTGGGTATCGCTGTAATCGTATTGACCTGCTGAGTAAAGTTAATGTTATTTATACCGCATGGTGACCCCTATTAAAAATAAAAAACACTACCACGATTGCTGCATTTTGTTCAAAACACCTCACAAAAACCTTGATAAAAAGTGATTAAAGTGTCATATGAATAGAAAGGTCAACTCATCCCAAAAAAACAAGCCCTTAATCAGCTCCATACACAGAAGAATTTTAAATAACGTTATGGCTATCATTTCTATTGTGCAAAAGTAATAAAACATAAAAAAACGAAATAAAATTTATATCATTGTAATTGTACCGACCAACATAGTAAAGTTATCCTGCTATTTATACTGCGCGGCGAATGCTGTAAAGATGAAGCCCAAAAAACAATGGCGGAACTGCGTACACCCTCATTTTCATAACGCAATGCTAAAAAAAACGTTTCAACACCTGTGTGTCCAAAATGCAAAATACAACCATAGTTCAGATCCATGAGGGGACATTGCAAATGTGACTTGGCATCCACCAAAATCTGCCTTTCAAAGCCAAATAGCGCTCCCTCGCTTGTACGCCCTGCCATGTGCCCAAACAGCAGTTTACACTCACACATACCGTAGGATATTGCTGAACTTGGAAGAAATTTCATAAGAAATTTTGAGGTGCTTTTTTTCTACAGGATAATGTGTAAAAATTAAACATTTTTAGCTAAAATTGCAGATTATTGGAAAAAAATACATTTTTAATTTTCACAGTCTAATTCAAAAAAAAAACGTATGGGGTCGATATACTCTCTTCGCCCATAGATTTATTCCTTAAGGGCTGTAGTTTCAAGTATGGGGTCATTTTAGGGGTGTTTACTAAGTTTTAGCCCTTAGGGTGTCTGCAAACCTGGAATGGTGCCTAAATAAAATCATATTGAAAATGAGACCGCAGTGTCCTGTAGGTGCTTCTCCTATTATGAAGCTTTGTTTGAGCCAAATAGTGCACTGGGGCCATGTATAGGATGTCTCTAAAGTAGCAGAATTGGGGGAATCGATATGGAGTTTAATTTCCCTGCTCACATCTACCGTGTTCCAGTGAATAATGGATAAAAATTTTAAATCTGCAAAAAAAAAGAGAAATTTTGAAATGTCGCCCTTACTTTGCTTTAATTTACGTGAAACACCTAATGTGTTAATAAACTTCCTAAATGCTGTTTTGAATACTGTAAGGGGCATAGTTTCTGTTATAGGGCTATTTATGGGGGCATTAAACATACAGACCCCTCAAAGCCATTTCAGAACTGGACTAATCCCTAAAAATAATCAATGAATCAAATTTTCTTGAAAATGTGAAAAATTACTACTGAATTTCTAAGCCCCCTAATGTCGTAAAAATATAAAAAGACATTTAAAAAATTATGCTAACCTACAGTAGACTTTGGTAGATGCTAGTTTTAAACTATTTTGTGTGGAATAACTATCTGTCCTACACTTAGAAATTTTTGAACTTTGATAAAGGCAAATTTTTCTACATTCTTACGACATTTTGATATTTTTTTTTATGGGACAAAATTTCTTACAAACTTAAAGCACAATGTGTGGAGAGAAAGCATTCTTTGAATCATATGGATAGGAAAAAGTATAAAAAAGTTATTCCCACATAAAGTGACACATGACAGATTTAAAAAATGGGGCTCTGTCAGCAAGGCCAAAACTGGCTGTGGCAGTAAGGGGTTAAAGCCCTGGTGATTGGTTGATCATATTTGCTTTGTAATAGATAGTAACTGTTTCTTTGCAGCCAGATTCAGCCAGATGCATGCTTTATTCACCTACTTACATTGCTTTTAGTAGTTTTAACAAAATAAATATGATCTTTCTTTCAGGTCATTTCTCTTTAGCACAAAAAATCAAATTTGTGTTACACTCATGGACAACCAGAAATCATCCAATTTACACAGACGGAATGATATAGCTTTGTATGAAAAAAAAAGTAAGTAGTATATTTATAATAGTTTAAAAAAACTGTAGGAATGGAAATAATAGATAGGGAGACATGTATGAACCTTGCGCCAACTCGCCAGTTCTACCTCTGTTTTTAATAGCGTACGATCCAACAGTTTGCATGAAAGTGTCTCACAGCACTTTATAAATGTCTCCCACTCTATGCCAAAAGTATTCTCAACCATGCCACTTTGAAGCTGGTATGGATTTATACGACAGTTTCGCCCCAAACTGTGGTGGATTTTTGGCACATTGTATGATTCTGGTGGGACACACCACTTTCGCACATTGAAAAGTGTCATGTCTGGCGCAGATTGCATCAAGTTTTGCCATACTTCGGTTTTTTGCATCCATAGAAGATGGCTACGACAGTTTGTTTGGCCCAAAGCACGTCAAAAGAATAGTGCAGCTCTGTTCATGCATGTACATAGCGAACAGGGAAGAACATACCATTGTTTAACAGTGTGCAGCTGCACATGGACCCAGTAAGTAAAAGTAAGTAAAAGGGCCCCGGGAAGGGTTTAAAGGGGTTTTTCACGGGCCAATTTTAACCCCCCTTGCTGACACAAGGCGGGTTACCCAAAACCTAGTGCAGGTAAGGTTTCTAGGGAATTTCGTTTAAAATCCCAACCCCAACTACAGAGGGGCGGGTGTCAGCCCCCCAACTGCAGTGCCCCCCCAAATTTAAACCCAGCTGGGGAAAGGGAGCCGGCTCATTTCCCTTTACTGAAAACCCCTTTAGACCCCCCCAAAAAATAAAGGCTGCAAACACCTACTGAAATGGGGGTTCGATGCTGTCCCTGTTTCCTGTTTTTTCGCAATGAATCGCGGGGTGCGATACACGTAAAATGCGGGCTAAAAACCCTTAAAAAAGGTTTCCCCATCGCGCATGATAAATTTCTAACACTTCCCGCCCACAGGCGGGGAATTGTTATAACAGCCCTTCTTTGAACACAAAGCACAAGGGGTTTTTAAAAAACAATTACCCCCTTTATGGTCAATTTACCCAAGGGGGAAATTTAAGGTTTAAGTAAAAAAAAAAAAAAGGGGAAAGTATAAAAAAAAATTTTAAAAATTTTAAAAAGTTCAAATCACCCCATTTTTTCCCCTTTTTACAAAAAAAAAAAAAATAAAAAATTTCAAATTTGAAATTGCCACGGGGTTTTAAAAAAAAACCCTCCGATCTTTTTAAAAATTTATAAAAATGTTTTCCCCTGTTTGCTGAACACTAGAGAAGAAAAAAAATTTTCCCAAAAAGAAAAAAATTTAAAAATTTTTTGGGTTCATTTCACTTTCCCCAAAAATTCGAAAAAAAAGTGATCAAAAACCCAAAATTACCCCCAAAATGGTCCCAAAATAAAAGGTACTTTTGTAATTTTCTCAAAAAATCACCCATAAACAGGTCCACAGGTAGAAGTAAAAAAAAAATAAAAACCCCTTAACATATTTGGCATCACCAGAAACCAAAACCAACCTGCAAAAATACAGATAATACGAAATTTATCCCGAAGAGTGAACAGGTAAAAACAAAAACCCTTTCCCCAAACAGGGGTGAAAGGGTATGTTTGTTTCTTTAAAAATTTCCTCCCAAAAATTTTTTTGCATTTTTTCCATATATTCAAAGGTAAAAAGTCAATGACACTACTGAAAAGTACATATTGGGGCAGATTTATCAATAGTGTTACTTTTAGACAGTGTAAAGTTAGACTAGACTAGGTTAGAACTGTCTAGTCTCAGTTTCTTTTACGCCAGAATTTGGTCGCACATCCTGGCGCATTTTTTGTCATATTTAAGCCTGCCCATTTCAGTGAAACCACACCCCCCTTTTTTTTAAAAGGGCACACCTTTTTTGGCAGACATGACACAGAAGCACCCTTTAAACTGTCTAAAACAAAATAGTAAATGTGGGGGAAAAGCTGGTTTTTTGGCCCAAAATTGAGACGGAAAAATTTTGCCGCAACTGCCTTGATTAAAAACTGCCCCAGTTTCCTCAAACTAAAAGCCCTATATATCTATGTAAAAGCAATAAAAAAAAGTTTTTGGCTCTTGAAAAGGGGGGGAGGAAAACAGCAAAGAGCCTTTTTTCTACGTGGGTCAGGAAGGGGTTTTTAAACCCAACAAACAGCTTTTACTGTCTTAAAATAAAAAGTTTCATAGCTCACCCCTTTCAATTCTTTTTTAAGACGGGCGCACTGCCTATTTTAAAATCGCAGCGGGGAATTCTCATATGAACGCGGGTGTGTGTTTACACAAACGAAACAGTGAGAATCTCACGCTAATTTTTTTGATCCGACAGGGAAAGGGCCCCCCAAAAAGGATTTTCCCCAAAGCGCTTGTAAAAACCCGGGGTTGGGTTTCTCCGTGTAAAAAACCCCTTTTACAGTTTCAACGTTCTACCCTTGGCAGTTTTCAATGCGCCCCAAATTTTTCAAAGGGTTGATAAATTGGGGGGTGTTTAGAAATCTAGCCTAACTTTACACAGTTTTTTAAATTGGTTAAATTTAATGCCACTAAGAATTTTGGGGAAAGGGGCCCGGGGGAAAACCCTGCCCCCCTCTTTAGGTTGTAAAAAATCCCCAAAAATTTTCTTCGATTTACGAATCTTTGAGAAGCAAAAAGGAATAATTGTCAAGCCAAAATTGCCATCTACATACCGTTTCTGGGTTTTTTCCCCCCCATCATTTTAAAACAAAGCGATATTGGCTTGACTGGTGGGGGGCAATGAGTGGGGGAAAAGGAGGGGGAAAATCCTCCCTTATGGGGACACCATTAAGGTGGTTTTTTTTTTTGCCTTTTAACCCCCTACTCGCATCTGCATTTCACAAGGCATTTTGGGGGAAAAGGGCTGGGAAAGTTTACTGCGCCCTTAAAAGGGGTTTTAACCAAAACCTCAATTTACTTCCCGATTCACCCGAATCTTTGAGAACAAAAAGGGAAAAATTGTCAAACCAAAATTGCTCAATTTTAAAATACGCGTTTCGGGGGGTTTTTCCCCTCATCAGTGTAGGCAGAGCGGAAAATTTTTGGTTTTTTACTGGGGGAGGAAAAAAGTGGGTTTTGGGGGGGGGGAACATCCTCCCCTTAAAGGGGAAACACCCTTTTAAGGGGTTTTATGTTTTATGTTTTTTTGGGCCCTTTTTTGCCCCCACCCCGCATCTGCATATCAAAAAGGGTTTATGGGAAAAACTGGAAAGCCTACTTGGGGCCCCCTTTTAAAAAAAAAGGTTGTAACAAATCCCCCAATTTACTTCTGATTCACTAATTTTTGGGAAAGGAAAAAATGGGAAAAATTTGTCAAAAACCAATATTGCTCAATTTTACTTTTTCGTTTCGGGGGTTTTTCCCCTCATCCCGTGTAAGCAGAGCGATATTTTGGGGTTGAATGGTGGGGGGGCAAAAGAGTTGGGGATGAGGAGGGGAAAAATTCTCCCCCTTTTGGAGGCACCTTTAAGGTGTGGGGTGGTTTTTTTTTGGGCCCCTTTTTCCCACTATCCCCTTTTGCATTTTCACAAGGATTAAAGGGAAAAAGGGCTGGGGGCCCCACTTGGGCCCCCCCCTATTTTTTTTGTAACAAAAACCCCTTTTTCTTCTGATTACACTGAATCTTTGGGGAAGCAAAAAGGAAATAATTCAAGCCAATATTTTCCTTTATTTTACATACCGGTTTTTTGGGGGTTTTGGGGCCCCTTCAGGTTTTTTAGAGCCCGAGCGAAAATTGGGTTGTTTGGGGGGAACAATGAAATGGGTATGGGAGGGGAACTCTTCCTTTTGGGGGAGCAACCCGTTAAGGTGTTTTTAGTGTTTTGTTTTGCCTTTTTACCCAATACTCACAACTGCATTTTAAAAAGGCTTTTTTGGGAAAAGGGGCTGGGGAAAACTCACGCCCCTCTATTGGTTGGGAACAAAAACCTCAATTTTATTTTTTTTCCTTCTTTAGCCAAAAGGGTTTTAATGTCAACCTTTTTTGGCCCCATCTACTTTCCGTTTGGGGTTTTGCCCCCCTTCAATGTTTGAGCAGGCGTTTTGGGCTTGGCGGGGGGGGGGCTTTTAGGGGGGTTTTTGGGGGGAAATTACCCGTTGGGTGCAAAGTTTAAAGGGGGGGTTTGTTTTTTTTTTGGGGCCTTTTTGGGCCCACTACTCACATCGTTTCACAAGACATTATGGGGAAAAAGGTGGGAAAACTCACTTTCCCCTTAAAAGGGTTTTAAAAAAAAATTTTTTTTAATTTTTCTTCTGATTTACTGAACTTTGAGAAGCAAAAAAAGGAATAATTTTCAAGCCAATTAAATTTCTCATTACATACGCGTTTCGGGGTTTTTTTCCCCCAAACTTTTAGAGCAGAGCGGGTATTGGTTTTACTGGTGGGGGGAAAAGTGGGATGGGAGGGGAAAAATACTCCCCTTTTTAGAGCACCATTAAGGTTTTTAGTGTTTTGTTTTTCCTTTTAGCCCCCTACTCACATCTGCTATCACAAGGGGATTATTGGGGAAAAAAGCTGGAAAGCTCAAATGTGCCCCTTTTAGGTTGTAAAAAAATCCCCCAAATTTTTTTCTGAAATTTTCCCGAATTTTTGAAAGCAAAAAAGGGAATTTAAATTTTCAACCAATATTTTCTCTTTTTACCTTAAAGCGTTTTGGGGGGTTTTGCCCCTCATCATGTAGGGGCAAGTGATTTTTGGCTTTTCGGGGGGAAGGGAATGGTGGTTTTGAGGTGGGGAAACTTCCCTTTTTGGGAAACCATTTTAAAGGTGTGTAGTGTTTTGTTTTGCCCCCTTTTTTGGGCCCAATACTCACTTTCATTTTTACAAGGCAAATTAAAGGGAAAGGGGCTGGAAAACTCACTGCGCCCCTCATGGTTGTTTTAAAAAATTTCCCCAAAATTTTTTCTGATTCACTGAATCTTTGAGAAGAAAAAGGAATAATTTTTCAAGCCAATATTTTCTCATCTAATTTCCCCTTTGGGGGTTTTGCCCCCCCTCAGTGTAGAGCATAACGGGTATTTTGGGTTTACTGGTGGGAGGAATGTGTTAAAGAGGGGGGGAAACTCTCCTTTTGGGGGCAAACCCTTTTAAAGGGGTGGTAATGTTTTGTTTTGCCTTTTAGGGCCCCCTTTCTCGTTTTTTGCAAATCACAAGGCTTTTTGGGAAAAGGGGCTGGAAAGCTCACTGCGCCCCTAATAGGTTTTAAAAAAATCCCCCCAATTTACTTCTGATTCACTGAATCTTTGAGAAGCAAAAAGGAATAATTGTCAAGCCAAAATTGGTACATGTTTTTGGGTTGCTCACTAAGGGCCTCATGTATGAAAACTTTCCAGGTTTAAGACTGTCTTTGTTGCCCATAGCAACCAATCACAGCACCCCTGTAATTTCCTATTGCGCTCAGAAAAATGAAAGAGGTGCTCTGATTGGTTGCTATGGGAAACAAAGAAAGTAATAAATCGAGCCCCTAAGCCCAGTTTCACGAAGTCACACCTCTTTTGTCAGGCAAAGCGCAGAAGAGTCTAGAAACTGTCAAATGACTTGTTCACATGGCATTTTAGTATCCGATATTGGATCTGTTTTGGATCCAAAAATCGCATCCAAAAACTCTTTCGGATACAAAACGCATCCAAACACGCAGGTGCTGGAGCAGGATCGCACCCTATAGTTAATGATAAGGCTCCTGCTGCGTCTTTCGGACCAATAATTGACATGTCAATTCTTAGATACGGATCCAAAAGACAGGTCCAAAAGAGACACGCATCCGCGATCACTCGTCTGAACACCAGTCATACAGGAGAGGGCTCTACATACCTATAAATGTGTATAAGTCTACATATATAGCCCTACCATGTAGGTTGTCACCCAGCTTTCCCTTTAACAAATGTAACTAGAAAAAGGCTGCACAGAAATCAAGTAAAATTTATCATTTATAAAGAATTTAAAACCTGTTTTTCGTAAGGTCGGGTGATGATGTCTAATGTTGCAGGTAGCCAGCTTTCCCAGTGCAACAATATCACTATTACTACTGCAAAACAAGACATGCTGGCATTCTGGAGTCTGGGAAAGCTGAGTAACAACAATATGGGGAACTGACAGCCAAATTAATTGTATACATGTTGTATTTAGTAAGGAGAAATTATTCAGTAACTGGTATTGTTTTTCCATTATGGTTAGCGGTATTATCTTTTCACAGAATAGTGATGTTACCAAAGTACGATACAGTTTTGTTATCCTGTGTTATGGTCCTTTTTCTGCATGATAGTGTTAACTAGTTGTCATACTTACTAACTCTCCCACAAATGTGGATTCTCTCTTGTTCTCTTGCAAGAATTGGGGGCTGATTAAGAAAATTTGCGTCAGAGTAGCATCATATGACACTGCTTCGGCACCACTGATAGCAGGGCTGGTCTCCCCCAGCTAGACTGTAAAAGTCTAGTTGCGCAGCATGCACAGCCTCTTCGGCAAGTGCGATTCGCCTGGGAGGTCAGGTAAGTAACAGTGCTTACCGGCTCCCAGCTTGCACACGTCCTGCTTGGCCTCTTCAGGCTCCTGCTTCTTTCTTCCTTCTGAGCCAGAAGACAGGCTGCAGGGGGCAGGAGACAGGCCGCAAAGGGCAGTTGCCTCCTGTCTCCTTCCCCTTGCTCCCTATCTCCTGGGGTAACATACAGTCTGTAGAGCCTGTGTACACTGGTATATACCATTGTATAGTCACTGTATGGTAGAAATATTGATTGTAATGTAATGGTTTAGGTTCAGGCACAGTTTGGCGGTATCTCACAGCTCTCCTGGATGCTGAAAAGGCCATTCAACAATCCAGGAACACTGGTGACACAAAAACTCTAATTTAGCTTTCTTCCAGAGTTGTCACCCAGTTAGGTGTAGTGGGTGTGGCTTTTTGAAGCGGGCGTGGCTCACCAATAAGAGGGTCATGTATATCTGCGCCGCACCTTCACATCTCCCTCTTTCACACTTTCAAAAGTTGTTAAATATGCGATAGACAGATCCAAACACGCATCTAATAACGTATGTTCACACGGACCCAAAATGCTGTGTGAACAAACACATAATAAATATAGTGTAAAGCATGTATGCCAATATTTTTGAAATTGCGCCAGAATTCTTGTGCAACTGCCTTGATAAATGTGTCCCAATAGGTGTTCAATGATGAGCTATTGGCTAGCAGAGGACACATGTACTGTTTTTGCCCTCTTCTGTCTGTTTGCTCCTGATGGTGTACTACTGCTATGTTTGAGCAACACAAATATCCTTTCACTGGGTGGTGCAGGGTGAAGGAAAGTTATCTCGGTATTCTCTTAAATCCATATATTTATGTTCTTATATTGTAGCACCTCTTGGCTTGTGAATTACCATTCTCTATATACAGTGCCTTGCGAAAGTATTCGGCCC
Organism: Phyllomedusa bahiana; assembly: GCA_025379985.1. Classification (NCBI taxonomy): domain Eukaryota; kingdom Metazoa; phylum Chordata; class Amphibia; order Anura; family Hylidae; genus Phyllomedusa; species Phyllomedusa bahiana. The sequence goes on from JAODAL010068707.1 coordinate 10,074, forward strand.
CCTTGAACTTTTCAACCTTTTGCCACATTTCAGGCTTCAAACATAAAGATATGAAATTTAAATTTTTTGGGGAAGAATCAACAACAAGTGGGATACAATTGTGAAATGGAATGAAATTTATTGGATATTTTAAACTTTAGTAAAAAATAAAAAACTGAAAAGTGGGGCGTGCAATATTATTCGGCCCGCTTAAGTTAATACTTTGTAGCGCCACCTTTTGTTGCGATTACAGCTGCAAGTTGCTTAGGGTATGTCTCTATCAGTTTTGCACATCAAGAGACTGAAATTCTTGCCCATTCTTCCTTGGAAAATAGCTCGAGCTCAGTGAGGTTGGATGGAGAGCGTTTTTGAACAGCAGTTTTCAGCTCTTTCCACAGATTCTCGATTGGATTCAGGTCTGGACTTTGACTTGGCCATTCTAACACCTGGATCCGTTTATTTGTGAACCATTCCATTGTAGATTTTGCTTTATATTTGGGATCATTGTCTTGTTGGAAGATAAATCTCCGTCCCAGTCTCAGGACTTTTGCAGACTCCAACAGGTTTTCTTCCTTAATGGTCCTTTATTTGGCTCCATCCATCTTCCCATCAATTTTAACCATCTTCCCTGTCCCTACTAAAGAAAAGCAGGCCCAAACCATGATGCTGCCACCAACATGTTTGACAGTGGGGATGGTGTGTTCAGGGTGATGAGATGTGTTACTTTTACGCCCAACATATTGTTTTCCATTGTGGCCAAAAAGTTGGATTTTGGTTTCATCTGAGCAGAGCACCTTCTTCCACGTTTGGTGTCTCCCAGGTGGTTTGTGGCAAACTTTAAACAAATTTTTTTAGGGATATCTTTGAGCAATGGCTTTCTTCTTGCCACTCTTCCATAAAGGCCAGATTTGTGCAGTGTACGACTGATTGTTATCCTATGGACAGACTCTCCCACCTCAGCTGTAGATCTCTAAAGTTCATCCAGAATGATCATGGGTCTCTTGGCTGCATCTCAGATCAGTCTTCTCCTTGTTTAAGATGAAAGTGTAGAGTGACGGCCGGGTCTTGGTAAATTTGCAGTGGTCTGATACTCCTTCCATTTCAATATGATCGCTTGCACAGTGCTCCTTGGGATGTTTAAAGTTTGGGAAATCTTTTTGTATCCAAATCCGGCTATAAACTTCTCCACAATAGTATCACGGACCTGCCTGGTGTGTTCCTTGGTCTTCATGATGCTCTCTGCGCTTTAAACAGAACCCTGAGACTATCACATAGCAGGTGCATTGCACACAGGTGGATTATATTTATCATTATCAGTCATTTAGGACAACATTGGATCATTCAGAGATCCTCACTGAACTTCTGGAGTGAGTTTTCTGCACTGAAAGTAAAGAGGCCGAATAATATTACCCGCCCGACTTTTCAGTTTGTTTTTTTTTTACAAAAGTTTAAAATATCCAATAAATTTTGTTCCACTTCACAACTGTATCCCACTTGTTGTTGATTATTCACAAAAAAATTTAAATTTTACATATTTATGTTTGAAGCCTGAAATGTGGCAAAAGGTTGAAAAGTTCAAGGGGGCCGAATACTTTCGCAAGGCACTGTAGGTAGCAGGTGCATACATTAAACTCCAGGGTAGAAAAAATGTAAAAATATGTCAGCTGGAATGATGTTTTGTGGGACCTAATATATAAACTAAAGGATGTATATATTTCTGTTCCACAATTGATTAACCCTATTATGTCCGGTATCATGTATGCACATGCACATGGTGGCACACTGAGAATTTTCTTTTCAGATTCTAGGACACACACGTCAGAGGTATTTTTACCAAGAAGTATTGTACTCCACACAAAGATCATTGCCGTGCACACAAGGCTCGAATCAATAACATTTAAAATAATGACTAAAGTTTTTGTTATTGTTGATGAAATTATAAATATATGTTTGCATGTTTACTGGGCATCTACAAATGTGTATCATTTATTTTATAGCCTACCTCGAAAACTGCATCACAGGAGATGGAAAAGATTACAGAGGAACAGAATATACAACACGTTCTGGGAGAACATGCCAGGAATGGACAGCAACCACTCCTCACACACCAAAGTATAGTACAACAATGTTAAACATATGTATAAGTAAATATTAACCCATTTCATCTGCGCAGTCATAATAATTTGGATCTTCATTTTCTTTCCTCCCGGCTTTCAAATGCCATAACTTTTTAATTTTTCCATATACACAGATATATGAGGGCTTTTTTTTCAGGACAACGTGAAAGTTTTAATGGTGCCATTGACTGTATTATGCAATGTACCGCATGTGCCACAGTGTCTACAGGGAGAGATTGGTGTCGACTCCATTCCATGCCATTAGAGGCAGGTGTCATCTGTAATAATCAGCTGGCACCTGTTGCACTCACTGTATGAGCACTCTCCATACAACCTTACCGGCATTATGACATACCAATATGTCAAAGATACAAAATGTATTTGTTTAATTTTAACTCTAAATTATTTTGTTTTGTTGAGTACTTAGATTCTTGCATGTAATCCTGACAAGAAGTTCATTTATTCTTTTGCTAACTTAACCTAAAATTAAAAATGAATCCGCCATCCTTTTTTTCCCACGCATTTTAACCTGCTAGACATGTTAACTGCAGCTAGGACCTGTCATTTTTGCCTGGGATTAATCCTGCCTGTTTAACAATTTAGAAACCCTAGTCAGCTGGACCATGACATTTAAGCCGTTAGACTGGGGAGGGCACTAGAATGTAAAAGAAATGTGTTAATTTTGCACTATGCTGCAATACATTTGTTTTAGAATGAAGTGTATAAGTTTTTGTGCCCTCTATTATTAAGGAAAACTGAAAAAATTAAGAAAATATAAAATTGAAGTTTTAAAAACGTTCAAATAATTTTAAACACCAGCTTTTTTAACATTTTTAAATAGAAAAATTAGATTTGTTACAATATAACCTAATTTATCCTGAATAGTTAAAACCATAAAAAATGTCAAAATTGAAGGTTTTTTTGGTCACCTCCTCCCAAATAAAATGGAATAAAAAGTGATCAAAACATTGTATAGTAAACCATAAAGAACACTGTATTAAATTAATGTTACCAGAACTGTACTGATCCATTGAATAAAGATATCATGTCATTTATACTATGTTGGGAAGTCCATTAAAAAATAAAAAACTCCTAAAACAATGCCATAATTAATGTTTTCCTCATTCCACCTCACAATGCCTTTTTTAAATTTTTTCTTTGTTTTACTAGTATATGTTATATTTATATGAGCTCAGCTATACTTGGAACTCCCGTAGAAGTGAATGATGAGGATGCCGCTAGCGCCGCCCTCCTCATTCATAAGCATGTATGGATTGCAGCAAGTAGGTCTACCCTTTTAAGTTGCAGACAATACATAAAGTGAGAAAACACCCCAGAAAGTTTAAGCATTGCATGAACTACAGTTAATAAAATTTCACAAATGCATAGTCTGGGACCACTGAGTATTTTTTGTGAAATAATATATTTTTGTGAAATTATATATATAATAATATTTTTATTATCCTCCTCAGTGTTACTAAGTTTTGTTGTTACTTTGGATTTACACATTTTCTATCAAACGGGCAATTCAACATTGTAAGTGCCACCTCTTGAAAACTCAAATAGTCCATTCTTTTTTAGCTGCTCCCAGGTCAATCTCAACAACATACAGCTTTGTAGTCAATGATTTTAGAAAAGTCTTGACATTATTTTGTTTAGCATTTAATGATTGGCCTTTTATCAAGAACTTAAATCTAAATAAGCATATGAAGTAAATATTTGAAAGGCAGTTTCTTGCAGTATTTTAAAGTTAGCATACTCCACTATGTTGTTAATTGTGTATTTCTATAACAATGTAACTATTGTGTTTTTCAGCTATACACCTAAAGGCTACCCACATGCTGGGCTAGAATCAAATTTTTGTCGAAACCCAGATGGCGATCCAAATGGCCCTTGGTGTTATACTACAGACCCAAACCAACGCTTTGAATTTTGCAACATTCCACAGTGTGAAGGTCAGAAGGAATTTGTGTTTATTAGTAATAGAATTAAATAATTATATTTATGTCATTTATAACAGTTTGACATGTGATGTGTGATCATATTGTGTTCTAGGAATGCTACATTAAAACAAGACTAACACTAGTTTTCATTTTTTTTCTTTTTTGCAGATGAATGTTTTCATTGTATTGGAGAAAATTATAGAGGTAAAATTTCAAAAACAAAATCTGGATTGGACTGTCAAAACTGGGATTCACAAAAACCTCATGCTCATGGCTATAAACCTGAAAGGTAAAAGAAATCAAGTAATATTAGATACATAGCTACCTTATGTTTGATTCAATATTTTATTTCCCTGAAAATGTTTATTTACATAATATATAGTTTATCTATCTTTGACACATTTGTATAAAATTCCTTCCAGACATAGAAACATAAGGTTATGTTGTCATCAGATATTCATTGTATTTAATGGCCAGAATTCAGATACCTGTTGTACTATGTACACTTTCTAAACACTAGAAAAATATAGAATGCATCATAAAACAGAGCCATCATAATTGTCATGGCTTTAGTTTTCAATGAGTCCCATGACACAAGTTTAAATAGATACTAAGGGTGCCCTTACACCTTTTTGTATTTCCCTAACTATGCTGACATTGTGCTTGTAACAGGAAAAACTCACATAGTGCCTTTTCCTTCATATACCTAAATGGTTGTTCCAGAACTGCTAACAGTTCATCAGGGATGATAAAAAATAGAAAAAAACCTTTACCAATGATGTCAATGTTTAGTCTTTACGTGACTCTGTAGCCAATGACAGAATTCAGCGGTCACGTGCAGTAGCAAAAAAATGCTGTGGCCTGAAAAGATTGAATGGTGACATCATTACCTGGGATCACTGAGACCCTGGAACTAAAGGGTTTACAAAGTATTTTCTATTTGATTTTTTTTTCTATTTTTAATTATCCCGATGGACTGATGAGCTGTTAATGGTTTGGGAACACCATGGTTATTGGTAAAGCCAAGCTAAAGGCCATAAATCAGTTATTATTCTTTTGTGTGAATAATTTGAATCAAAAGCATATTTGTATTTCACATAAATGTGTGCCTTTTAGAGAAAATGATACTTATTTCTTAGAAAGATTATTAAGATCATTTATAATCTTCTTTTAGCATTCCAGAGAAGAATCTAGTAAATAATTACTGTCGCAACCCAGATGGAGAACCTCGACCATGGTGCTTTACGACTGATCCAAACACTCGATGGGAATACTGTGACATACCACGTTGTAGTAAGTTTTATTATTTTCTCCTACTATAGATGTAGTATTAAAATGACAAACTAAACAGTTTGTTGGTTCTTTTATTTTTTTGTACCCTATTTTATTTATTTATTTATTTATTTAAAGTAACAGTATAAAGTTCTCTAGAACACGTTTAAAGGGAACCTGTCACATGGCACATGATATCTGCAGACAGCATGTTATAGAGTAGGAATAGCTGTACAGATTTATATATAATTTTGAAGGAAAACATTAATGTGGAAATTGTATTTTATTTATTCACTTGTATCAGTGAGCATACAGATATGACTATTGATAACTGGACTCTTTAATCCAGAATAAACAGGGATTTAAATTAATAAAATACAAATTCTATGAAATCATTTAGTGCAAAACTAAGTATAAATCCTGCTCTATAATATGCTGCCAGCAGATCAGATATCATGTGCCATGTGACAGGTTCCCTTTAACAGCATACACCGTTAAGTCTATAAAACCACATGTGTAAAACTCAAAGCCCGGGATGAATGTGGCACACCCCAACATATTATGTGACCCACAAGAACTTAGACACATCGACCAGGCATGGATAAGGTCCAGACGCAGAAGGACCTTTTCCTAGAGGACACAGCCAGTGCTTGGAAGAGGCAGTGGCGGCACCACAGGCAGAATGCACCATCTTCCATTTCTCTGTTTAGCAACTCACAGATGATGGCACCATAGCCTCCATCACGGCCATCTGAGGGCAACCATAATGCTGATGAGACCCTCTGTGAAAAGGTGTTTGACACCCCTGGTCTAAGGCTAAGTTAATTATATATCCCAATATAACACATAGACAGAAACAAAAGTCTAATGTAGTGTACACAAAAGTAAAGTGTACTCTTTTTACTGATAAAAGAATCCATATTGTTATCCATAAATCATTGTTGCTGCCATTAGTGAAGCATTGGTTGCAGTACCTAGCAAAAAAGTAATCACTGTAGCAGTTTTTGGGCGGCTTCTGAAGTGTTTAACCCAGGGGCGTTGCTAGGGTCCTAAAACATTCGGGGCTCGGGCCCTTTTTGTTTTTCTGGGTAGGGCTGGGTTCACACGACATTTTTCACGCCTCATTGTGAACTGTGGATTTTTTTTTACAGGAAAAAACCTTGTGTTCCTGTCACTAATTTTCTGCACATTCCACACAGATCCCTTCCATCTCCTCAGCAGTCACTGTACAGTAAAAATCACCAATGACAAATTTACTTTTTCAGAACTTCTCACCTTATATGACAATACCCCTAAAAAAGTCACCAAAAC